>PVIU01003945.1:27273-40668 GCA_004026605.1 Ondatra zibethicus | reverse complement strand
AATTTTCAAATTCTAATAGATCAAAGGATGAGCAAACAGAAAATGGAGCCAAACTTGGTTGAAGAAACTATAAACTGTCTTAAAAGAATTCCAACATCCAAACCAGAGTTCTGATTTTTTTCCTCTTGTAGAAGTCCTGTTTTGAGTTTCTTGGCTCGGACAGTCTTGGCTGAAACTACTCAGGGTTACAGTGAGAAGCCGCCCTTGACACTTGGAGAGGGAATAGTCATGGCTGTGTTCCAGTAAAACTTTATTGGCGGCACCAGGCAGCTAGCCAGGCACGGACTGGGCCGTGATCTGCTGGACTGATATGTAGTTCTCTGCATTAGTTCAACGTTAACCCAGAAAACAGCAGCAGCAAAAATGCTGCAGACGTGATGTGGGATCTCTGAAGGCTGTCTCTGGGAAGCCCTGCAGGAAGAAGGATGTTCCAAAGAGGATGCTAAGCTGGACTTGGGGGTGGGTGCTATGATGTGAGGAGTACATCTAGGAGGAGTGAGGGGGTGAATATAAAAAAAAAGATTGGAGACTACAGCCCACTTATTTTGGCACAGATTTCTGAGCAAATGCTAAAGCCCCATGTTCCACAAATGCTGTTGAGCAATGTCTTTGCGTTGCTTATGGTTTTCAGCGGTAAACATGAAATTTATGCAGGGCTCTTACTCTCAAGGAATTATTGGTTTCCTTGGTAGTCGCCAATGAATTAAAAGTCCTGAACAGCAAAGGTGGGGGCAATATAGATTTAGATTAGAGTGCCCAGTTAGGAGGGACTGTTGAGGACTCTGCAAGAATTGAGGTTCAGTTCCTTGGGAAAGCAAACAAAGTATGAGTTCATTACACATGTGTGGTGCCACACCTGGCATTTACGTGGGCACTCGAGTCTTTGTGCTTATATGGCAGGAACTTTGACTCCTCCTGAAGATGTGGCTCTCTCATTTGCATTTTGGCTCTTTACGGCACAACTTTGGGCAATAAGAACCACAGTCAAGCCGGGCAATGATGGCATATGCCTTTAATCCCAGCACTCAGGAGGCAGATGTGGGCAGATCTCTGTGAGTTTGAGGCCAGCCTGGTCTACAAAGTGAGTTCCAGGACAACCAAGGCTGATACACAGGGAAACCCTGTCTCGAAGAAACAAAAACAAGCAAACAAAAAGAACATTTGCTGCTTTTGCAGGAGATTCAAGTCTGGTTCCCAGCACCCATGCTGGGCACCATACAGCCATTGAAACCTCAGGCTCCATGGTATCTGATGCCCTCTTCTGGCCTTGGAAGGCACTTGGACTCATGTAAATTAACGTGAAGTAAATCTTTAAAAACGTTGACTTTATCATATATCACTCTACTCATCCTTTCCTGTATTTGTGATGTCTGAACTCCACGACACAGAGAAGACAGTCCAACTTCTGCCTTTCCTTGTGTATTTGTGCATGGGTTTGAGACAGGGTCTCACTATATAGCTTAGGCTGTCTTTAAACTCAATATATAGACTAATCTGACCTCGAACTCACAGAGATCCACCTGCCTCTGCCTCCCAAGTACTGGGATTAAAGGTGTGCACAAGTATGCCTGGCAGCTTCTCCCTTCTAGAGTGAAGAAACGTGTTTCCTGTTGTGTGCAGTATTTTTGCAAATAGCATGCAGAAATCACCTTAAGAGGGCTAGTGAGTAAGTGCGGTGACCTGGCCTTGGATTCGCAGCACCCATGCAAATGCATAAATGCTGGATGGGTCTGGCAGCCGGCCCTTAATCCCAGTATTCAGATGATGGAGATGGGAACCCTGCAGTCAGCTAGCTGGACGAGCTGAATTGGTGAGCAAGCTTCGGTTCAAGCGAGAGAGCTTGCCTCAATCACTACGGCTAAGTAAGAATGAGAAAGACACTTGCTGCCATCCTCTGACACACGTGCACATGCACACTCAACATTCTAGCAAAAAAAAAAACCAAAAAACCTTGATTTGTATGAGCAAAGTTAGACGTGACTTTCAGAGAGTATTGCTAAGTGCGTGGACTGAAATCTCTCCTCTCTCATTTCTTCAGCATAGCCCTCTTTTGAAATTCCATCCTCCTAACCATCTCATACTTCGGGGATGAATCGCACTAGTTGGATGAACAAGACAGTAGTGGCAGAAATGAGGAATAACGTGGCATGCCCAGTCAAACTCCTTGCAAGACTCTGGCGGCAAGGATGGAATTCCCCAAGCTGGACTCTGTCCAGTGCACCAGGCTCAGGTTATTGGGTAAGAGAACATTCGAGAAATGAAGTTGGCAACTGACAAAATGTTTTTATAATGTGGAAGTAAGTGATCTTGAATTTATTTTCTTTTAAAAGCCTTTCCTGGCAGGAGCATGCCGTGGTACGCTGCAGATCCAGGATCCGGCGGGGTAGCAGCAGTGCTGGGCAGCTGTGGGGTACGCGTAGAGCCATCATTTCTTAGCATCTATTGTGTTTAAGAGTAGAAGACACCAGATGTGGTGTTTCACTTAGCCAGTGTTCGGCTTCTCCCTTTGAAGACTCTCCAGTGATCATGACCGCCTATCGCTCACACTTTGTCAGCTGACAGCCAGGATCAACCTTAGAACACAGGAAAAGCCCACTGAACCCCTCTTCTCTCTCTCGTTAGCTTCCCCCACATAACACTGACAAGTGGCAGAGCATGGATCAAATGTCCCATAGAGGTGGACAATGCTGAAGCTGGCCTAGACCATCACACATTCCCAACAAGCTCAATGCGACATTCTGGGATTTCGCAGACATATCTGTGCGGCTTACACTGTTTGCCCAGTTTTTGACAATGCATTTGTAGGGCAGGGTGATGACATAGAGGTGTGCAGGGGGCTAGTTGGGAGGAGTGGGAGGAAGCTATGCTGTTCTCCCCCTTGTTTTTATTTTTGAGACTCTGTCTAAATAAAAAAAGAGCACTGAATTTGACATCAAGGGGGTGTGTGTGTGCATGTGTATATGTGTGCATGTGCACTAGTATGTATGTGTGTGTGTGCGTGCGTGTGTGTGCACGTGTGTGTAAGCAAGACTGACGCATAGCCTGAGAGAATCAGCTTCCAGCAAGACCCCAAACTGCTGCTACTGGCTGTGCACAGGCTGTGTGCTCCCGCAGCAGGAGCATGCTTGTCAAATGCTGAGAGTCCTCTCAGCTTCTCTTCCTCTGCCCATCTTCACCAAGAGCCCCTTTTAGAGGCTTTTAGCTTCGGTGCTCTCTCAGACTTCTGCCCTGCCGCAGCCTGTGTCCTGCCGCAGCCTGTGTCCTGCCAGAGCCTCTGTCCTGCCGCAGCCTCTGTCCTGCCGCAGCCTCTGTCCTGCCGCAGCCTGTGTCCTGCCGCAGCCCCTGCCCTGCCGCATCCCCTGTCCTGCCGCAGCCCCTGTCCTGCCACATCCTCTGTCCTGCCGCATCCTCTGTCCTGCCGCAGCCTCTGTCCTGCCGCAGCCTCTGTCCTGCCGCAGCCTCTGTCCTGCCGCATCCTCTGTCCTGCCGCATCCTCTGTCCTGCCGCAGCCTCTGTCCTGCCACAGCCTGTGTCCTGCCGCAGCCCCTGCCCTGCCGCATCCCCTGTCCTGCTGCAGCCCCTGTCCTGCCACATCCTCTGTCCTGCCGCAGCCCCTGTCCTGCCGCAGCCCCTGTCCTGCCGCAGCCCCTGTCCTGCCGCAGCCCCTGTCCTGCCGCAGCCTCTGTCCTGCCGCAGCCTCTGTCCTGCTGCAGCCTCTGCCCTGCTGTCACGCCAAGCTCTGCTACTCGTAACTGGCAGTGTTGGTTGTTACTGGTCAGGAATGGTGGTGGACAGGCTTCCCGTTTCCTTGTAAGCATCAAGTGGAACACAGAAAACGTGTAATGTTCATGCTCAGAGCCCTAGAGGATGTGTACGACTGCTACCAGGTCCCACCCAGGGAATCAAACCAGAAGCGGAGCCCATTGGCTTGAGGGCAAATGTCCGTTTCTTTGAAGCCTCTCCAGCGAGGGCACAACGAGCCACTGCGTTGCAGGCAGCACCCTGAGTTATGCAGGACCTGGCGTGGAGGCATGCACATCTCCCCACCAGCACGTTCAGTCTTCAACAAAAGGTGCTGTTCGGAAACCTGTTCAGATATGCGGTCCCCAGCTTCCTCCCCTGCAGCGCTGTCCTCCAGGGAATGCTGTGAGCCTGGAGACAGAGATACAAACAAGAGTGAGTTTAGCTGCGTGGAGGCGAACACTGTTAGAACACCAGAGACAGAGGCAGGCACAGCACGAGAGAGCTCAAGAGTTCAAGGCCAGCCTGGTCTACAGAGTGCGTTCCAGGAATCCTGTCTCAAAAACATAAAAAAACCAAACAATAAAAAAATCTGAGCCCGTGTTAGGTGTGTGGCCTGTACTAGACTTTATCGGAATTATCCTAATAAATATCTCCCGAAGACATTTTACACACCAGAAAACGTTCCTGGTGCTGAGGGTACATGACGAAATACAAAATCCTGATCCTGGTGGGATCTCCTTGCCTAAAGGAGAGACAATATGGAGACAATGACTGATGTTAGAGGCCAAAACAAAGGAAGTTTCTTCTTGGGCAATTGGGGAACCATCTCACTAGGAACAGACCCATGTAGCATTCCACAACACAGTCTGCCTGGTGTGGTGGCTAATGTCTGTCATCCTTGCACCAGTGAGGTGGAGGCAGGAGGATGGGACCTTTGAGGTCAGCCTAAGCTGCTTAGTGAGAACTTGAGAACTTGTTTCTGAATGAAACCACAGACAGAGTCACTGTATCTCACAGATGTGGAACTGGGGTCACTGATGGTTGTGAGCCACCATATGCGTGATGGGAATCTAACCCAGGACCTCTAGAAGATCAGCCAGTGCTCTTAACTACTGCGCTCTCTACCCCAGAGGAGATGTATTTTGTGGTTGTCAGGCCTGGTGGCAGGTGACTCCGTCATCTTTTACCACCTGCCTCTGCCTCCCACGTACTGGGACTAAAGGTGTGCAAATCCCGCCCCCTACCCTGTGGCTAGCCAACTTTAAGTAGAATGTATTTCTCAGAGCAGTTTCCAGTTCACTCCAACCCTGTCCAGAAAGCAGAGATTTGCGACACACTTGGTCTCCCACACTTACAACAACCTCCCCACTACTGAGAACTCCAAACAGCCTTGTTCAAACAGGCCAGCTTCTTTCACATCCTACGCCTTTCTCGTGGATCTAGGCTGTGGGTTTCAGTAGTTCTGAGCACTGGCCCCTGAGTCATCCTCTCCACCTCCAGCTGCCTAGTATTCCAGGCAGGCACGCATCTGCCAGTCCCCTTTGCAAAGGATGTCAGGTGGACAGCAGGGAACATGGGCAGACAGATGGAAGTCAGGACAGAGTAGCTCAGAGACTGTCTCCCAGCCCGGGCTATGAATTCCTTTTTATTTTCTTGAGACTGAGTCTCCAGCTCAGAATGGACTGTGTGCAGGCCAGGATGTCTTTCTGACTCTATCTGCTGAGTGCTGGGAACTGAGCAGAGGACTTCCGGCATGCTAGGCAAGGTTCTTCCAGGTGAGCGGCATCCCAGCCCCCAGGTTATGATTTTTTTTCTAGGAATTTCTCAGTCCTGGACTGCATCACCTCTAGCTCTTAAGTTTCTCGCCGTGGTCTGACTCAGACTGCCCTGAAGACTTGTTTAAAAGCTCCCGATTTAATGTCACATCTGGAGTAAGTAAACTCTCATCTGTCACCACTCTGAGTCACAGGGCAGGTCACCATCACTGTTAGTGGTTTCCGAGCTTCCAGACAGGCAGCCTGGCCCTGTGACTGGCAGGAAGCAGCCCCAGCCAGACACCCACACCTTACGGCAGAGCGTGTGGCGTGTGGCGGGGAGGGTGTCATCTGCTTGGAGATCGGGAGTGGCTGAGGAAGGAAGAAGGGCTCCTGGGGAAGACGCAGTGGGACCTGTGGTTGTTCTCACCTCACTGTGGGAAGGCCATGTCTGGTTTGCTCCTTAACAATAACGAGGGGAGATCACTGAGTTTTCCTCACGCGAAGACAGGGGATGAGCTCACGCCAGTCTTTGTGCTATTTGGGCCAAGAATGAGAGACTGCTTTGTTTCCCATACTTTTGTTGGAGAAATAAAGGAAGAGGGTACGCTAAGGTCAGTGTTGCCCTGTTTTGGTGGCTGGGGAGATGGGGAATGTTTGGTCAAAAGCATCACCCCAGCTCCCTAATGCCCCTTTATACAAAGAGTCTGAGCCCTCTGGCATCCATCTTTGGAATACTGGGCAGGAACTCCATTTCAAGCCCCCTCCCCTGGGAGTTGCCTTAGTCCAAACTCCACCTCCGAGAAAGCCCGCCAAATGGTGACCCCTCCCCAGGGAGGGTCAAGAAAACCTGCCAAATGATAACCCCTCCCTAGGGAAGGTCAAGACCACTCCCACAGGCTGCTTAAACTGCCCCCCAGAGAATGAACATGTGGTCTCCGGGTTTCGCATGGTCTCCCCTTCTCTCTCTCTTCCTCTCCATGCTTTCCAGTGCCACCTGAGAGCACTGCATTAAACATGGGCATCTTTTAATTTGATTTAACTTGGTCTGATTGGAATTATTTGTGTTATCCGAAAGGCTCCTCTTAAGAAATACTCCTAACAGGGAAGCCCTAGCCACCCAGGGATGGTTGCTTTGTCCCAGAAGACTTTACTGTTCTCTGCTCCTCAGCTGTGCAGTGCCCCCAGCAGTGTAGTACTCCCAAACAGTGCAGTGCTCCCAGCTGTGCAGTGCCCCTTAGCAGTGTAGTGCTCCCCAACAGTTTAGTGCTCCCAGTTGTAAGTGCTCCCAACAGTGCAGTGCTCCCAACAGTGCAGTGCTCCCAGCAGTGTAGTGCTCCCAGCAGTGTAGTGCTCCTCAGCAGTGTAGTGCTCCTCAGCAGTGTAGTGCTCCTCAGCAGCTCAGTGCTCCCAACAGTGCAGTGCTCCCAGCGGTGTGATGTGCCTCAGCAGCACAGTTCTCCCAGCAGCGCAGTGTTCCTCAGCAGCGCAGTTGTCCCAGCAGTGTGATGCTCCTCAGCAGCGCAGTTCTCCCAGCAGCGCAGTGTTCCTCAGCAGCGCAGTTGTCCCAGCAGTGTGATACTCCTCAGCAGGTCAGTGCTCCCAGCAGCGCAGTGTTCCTCAGTAGCGCAGTGCTCCACTGGTTTTGCTGTTTGGGTCATTGCTCAGGGTCATTCTGTTGCTTTCATTAGCCCTAAGAGTTTTCACCTTGTATCCGTGTATCCATGGTATGCAGATGCATATGGTATGCATATGTGGTTGATGTGTATCCATGTAGCCATGGTATGCAGATGCATATGGGTGCATATGTGGTTGATATGTATCCATGTATCCATGATATGCAGATGCATATGGTATGCATATGTGGTTAATGTATATCTATGTATTCATGGTATGCAGATGCATATGGTGTGCATATGTGGTTGATGTTCATCCGTGTATCCATGGTATGCAGACAGAGGTTGGAGGACAACTTGTGGGAGCAGGTTTTCTCCTTCTAGCGTGGGGGTCTCGGGCATCCAGCTCAAGTCATCGCCTCTACATGCTAACCATCTCAACAGTCATACACACACACACACACACACACACACACACACACACACAGATACATATACACACAGATAAACACAGATACAGACACACTGCACACAGACACAGACACACAGAGACACAGAGAGAGACAAGCACACACACATGAATAGAAAGAGACAAACACACAGACACACACACAGACACAAATACAGAGAAAGACAGAGAGACACATACACACACATACACACACAGAGATAAACAGATACAGACACACACACATGCACACACACACACACACGCAACACACACACACACAGACACAGATGGAGAGACAGACAGGCACGTGCACAGAGGGAGACACACACATATGCTACAGAGAAATTCCTCACAGATTTCTTAGCATATACTTACAGTGCAAGCTGGACACACCCTCTTTTAGCAATGGCGAGGGCAAATTACCTGAGAAAGAAGCTAAGTTGTGAAGGGATGGGGAGAAATTATTGGGATAGCCCTCTTGGTCCTTCTGGTCTCCAGAGATAAAAATGAGCAGTTAGGGTTTCTGAGGCCTGGGGAGGACCAGTAAGGGAGTCAGGTGGAGAGAAGGGTCTCTTGGGTTTGGAGAGGCCCACATATTCAGGCTGTGAGTGAACCGGCAGAGCAATGTGTCTGTCAGGTACTGTCCTGTCCTGTAGATAGCATTTCTGCCAAGAATGGACCATCCCTATATGGCGGTGGCCACACATGTTTATATGGCCTGGTGACAGGATAACTGTTGTTGTTTCTGTCACTCTATCATCTTTGCATAGAGAAGAAATCGCCCGAGGGTGCATTTCTTGGAACACATCCCCATGGTGACGTGATGCATAGCTGTCTGTCTATCCTGTCTGCCTAAGACGCCTGGGGTCAGTCCTATGTGTGCATGGAATTTGGAGTGGAATAGCTCGGTAGCATGGCACAGATTGTCTGTAGTCTCAGACGTCCACAGGACGTCTTGGGATATAGCCTCTGTGCTGAGAGAGCCATTATATCCAGCACAGCATAGACTGCAAACAGAAGCCATGTTTCAGTGGAAAAATCCAATCAAGATTTTAAAAAAAATCCTGGGATATCCAGGATAGAATCTGAGTGGGCGGAGTCTCTCTCCTCTAGGCAAGTGTCATGGATCTGGGCCTGCACAGTTCAGATGTCCTGAGCCAGATATGCTCCACCGAGGCCTGTAATTAGCCGGGATGCTGGTTCTAGACCAGAGGCTGGTTAGTGCTGACTTGTTAGGGCCGTATGTTTGAGTGCACGCATGTACACACAAGCACACATAGATGGTGGCTGCAGGGGGTTGGGTTCCAGGTATTCATAGGGGTAAAGAATGTGTCAGCCACTCGATGAAGTAAGTGGCAGCCACTCGACAAAGCTCTCAGTCTCTTGAGGCTGGGCTGGATTTCAGTGCTGCCTTCTCTGAAACATGAAATCCACTTACCAATTTCACAGTGTTTTGCCACACATCTCCAAATGCAAATATTTAACACCTGAGAGTCTTACCAGCAAGCATATCTCTCTGGCTTTCCATCCTGCTGTCTTGTTCCTGTGCCCTGAAACCCACATACAGCCCAATTATGTCTCACAGAGACTTGCTTGGTGAGTCCAGCGGTCACGATCTGCTGAGGTTCTTAGCTGCCATCGCTTTTCTCCGCTTCTGACTCAGGCTTGTCTGACACTCAGCAAGTTACTTTAGAAGTCAAAGACTTCTTTTCAATTCTTTCCCCCCTAAGTAGCTGTCAGAATTGGGAGGATAAAGGAAACTGTTAACAAAAGTTCCAAAGGCCAAGACACAAAATTCCAAAGACTGAACACAGCTGGGGTAAAATCCGCAGCAGAGTTTTCTGTGCTGGTCAGCATCTTCACTCGCCCCAGTGGAGCCTGGGGATTCTGATGTCTGGGAGGCTGTGGGACTGGGAGAAAGGAGTGGGTTGTGAGAGGTCTCAGAAGCTTCCAGGCAAGGGGAGAAGGGGAGCCCATGGGACGGCAGATCTCTCACGCTGAAGATAACAGACTTTAACCAGACTTCACAGAGATGGGCAGCTTTCTGATGCCGTCCTGGGAGTTTTTGGCTGGCATTAGCCTTACCCTACCCATAGAACCACCCCTTCTCATCTCTTCCTTTCCTTCTACCCTCTTTTCCCTTCTCTCTGTATAGAGTATAAATGTGTGTGTGTATGAGATTGTGATGTATATGTGTGTGCACGAGCCTATGAGTGCAAGCAGACATCAGAGGGTAGCACTGAGTGTCCTGTCTATTGCTCTCCACCTTGTTCCTTTGAGGCAGGGTCTATCCCTGAACCTGGAGCGCGTGTCTTAGTTTTGCTTAGACTGGCAGTCAGCCAGCACCAGCACTCTTCCTGATTCTGCCTCCTTTAGCACTGGAGTTACAGGCAAGCAAGTGCGAGCTATGCTTTGCCTGTTAGTGAGTGAGTGCCGTGATCTACACTCAGGTCTTTGGGGTTGAGTCCTTAACCAATGAGCAATCTCTTCAGCCCGAGTCCATGTATTTAGTAAACTGTTCTGTGGCTTCTGAAGATCCCTCAAGAAGCCCAGCCTCCCCATTAGAATTATTTCACTGTACAGAAGGGCAAACGCTGACACAGAGGTCTGGATTCTCGTCTGCGCCGACAAAACTTTGGAATTGTCTTGAAATTTAGGAAGGAACAGACCTCAGTTTAAAGTTGTTTTCTTCCGATTTCCTCCACCCTCGCTTTTGTCTAACAATCAAAGCAGAAGAGGCTCAGACCGGTTTGGGTTCTGGTTGTCTGTTCTCCACTGATGAGAATGGGGCTGGTCTCCTCTATCTAGAGGCTGGGAAACATCTCAGCGAGAACCTGCAGAGACATTTCTCTCAAACTTTACAAACTTTCCACACATGCTTCTTCAAGATCATCTTCATACACAAACATTGCTGGCTGCCAACATTTTATCTTGGATTAACTAAAAACACTTCTGCAATTACTAACAGCAGGGGAGAGTCTCTGGAATAAACGCCAAAGTCACTCAGCCTCCCTGGGAACTCTACAGTCCAGACTCTGCTGCCCCTTCGCTCAGCAAAGGGAAAGTGTGCCAACCGCTCACTTTCAATGACTTCTTCGTTACTATCTGCATAATCTAACACTATCTGCATAGTCTAACACTATCTGCATAATCTAACACTATCTGCATAGTCTAACACTATCTGCATAATCTAACACTATCTGCATAATCTAACACTATCTGCATAATCTAACACTATCTGCATAATCAACAACCTTAATAAGAAGAAATGCTTTCCATTTTTTCAACATCCAGATTTCCATTGTAGAAACATAAATAGAAAAATGTCACATGCAATCACACTGATAGATGCAAAGCTCTGTGATTATTGCATGACATGATTTAGATTACCAGACAAGCCTTTGAATTTCCTAAATTAGCTTCACTGAAACCCTCCTTAAATGTAGGAGGCAGCTTCCCATGAAGGGTAGGGGGTCCCAGACTGAAGCAAAAGTAGAAAATGAGCTGAGCCCCAGCGTTCATCTCTCTCCCTCATGACCGTGAACGCCGTGTGACCAGCTGCCTCACGATCCTGCAGCCATGCCTTCCTCTGCAGCGATGCACTGGTGCTGTCCAGCACCACCCACTGTGATCGACAGGCTCCATATCTGTGCCCTCCAGAACGGTAGCCACTGGCCGGGTGTGCCCATTGGGTTAGTAAAAGAGGGATTGTTTAACTATTCCTCTTCTTTCTCACTTTTTTTTTGACATATTTGCCCAAGCTGAGCATAAACTCAAGGTTCATGGTTCTCCTATCTCCTGCAGGTGCTGGAGTTACGGCTGCCAACAAGCTCACCTTTGTGTGGTGCTGGGGAGGGAAGCCAGGACATTTTAGGCAAGCATTCACCAGCTGAGCCACATCCTCAGCCCTGATTTCATTGTTGGTTAACTGTATTAGAGCAGGGGCTGGAGAGATTACTCAGTGGCTAAGAACAGTGGTTAAGAGCACTGGCTGCTCTTGCGGAAAACCTGGGTTTGGTTTCCCGCACGGCAGCTCACAGCCATCTGTAACACCAGTCCCAGGAGATCCACACCCTCATCTGGCCTCTGTGTGCACCAGGCGGGCAGGTGGTGCACGTGTATACATGCAGACGAAACACTTGTAGACATAAAAATAAATAAATCCTAAATGTGAGCAGCAGCGTAGAGCCAGGAGCTGCGGCTCTAGATGCCATCTGGTTCTGAGCAGGGAGCCGGTTTTCTGGTTAGTTTTGTTTCCCTTCCAAAGGTGGGAAGGAGTCACTGCAAAACTGCCAAACAGAGTAATTACATGAGTAGATTGAGAAGATTGCTTACAGATTTAGGCGATAGATTGGCTCATTTCTTAACCTGTATTTGCTTTCCATGAATAGCTCAGAGAAGGTGACAAATTGCCCATAAAACAAACATTGCCATAAAATTTATCTTTGGAACTGATCTGACAGGGCAAACTACCAAGCAATTAGGCCACCCACAGACCAAGAACAGGATAATCACCTCAGCAGGAGACAGAGCAGACAGCATCAGGGCACCATTCCTGAGGGCCTGCATACAAACGGCCAATTAAGTGTCCCACAGTCTAGTGCTTCTTGAGCAGCCAGAAATTTTAATAAAAGTGAGATTTTCTGGCCGTCATATTAGTAAAATTTCACTTTGAAGGCCAGGTATTTAATGAATAGACAGAGACCATCTTAACCGCTTGGGGTGGGGAGTGGGTTCCGCCCTCCTGGAGCCTTTTCTGCCAGAGCTGCCTAACAACTGATCAGATTGCACAGACTTTGGGGTCTGTTAAAACCTTAGCTACAGCTGTGCAAAGCCAAGGGTCTGTAGTGAGGAGGCTGCTTGTTCGTCCCGGCCGCCCAGAACAGAAATAATCACACAGAAACTATTATTTAAAACACTGCTTGGCCCATTAGCTCTAGCTTCTTATTAGCTAACTCTTACATATTAATTTAACTTGTTTCTAGTAATCTGTGTATTGCCATGTGGTTGTGGCTTACCGGCAAGGTTCCAACTGGCGTCTGTCTCTGGCGGGGCTACATGGCTTCTCTCTAGCTCCTCCTTCTTTCTCCCAGCATTCAGTTTAGTTTTCTCTGCCTATACCTATTCCCTGCACAGGCCCAAGACAGTTTCTTTATTACCCAATGGTATTCACAGCATACAGAGGGGAATCCCACATCAAGGGTCTATCCTCAAAATGGCAGAACCTGGCTTTTGAGTGCAAAGCCAAGGCATTTCTTTCCTTTCAGTTAAAATAAAAATCACAATTAATTGTAATATTTACAGGATATTCTGTTGTTTTGAGTTGGGGTCTCACTGTGTAGTGCAAACAGTCCTCAAATTTATAATCTTCTTGCCTCTGTCTTGTAAGGATTATCCAACTAGCTGGAAAAAACTTTTAAATAGTCAAACACACACACAGAATAAAGGAGAACTCATAATCTTACTATTAAATGAAATGAAAACTTCATATTACATTTAGATATGTTTTCCCCCAAGTTTTTATGCATATATAAGTGTATTTTTTATATTAAAGAAAGAAGAGCCCACTATAATTTTTAAGCTTACTTAAAAAAAAAACTGACATTGTTATTTTTCATGTGGACTTAGGAGTTGAAGAAATGTAACATTAAAAATCTGTTTTTGTGGAGACCGCTTAAGTGTCTCATCCCCACCTTCCCACCCTCGCTAACACATCCTCTCCTCTCCCCAACCCCATCTCCACCTCCCACCTCTCCACCTCCCACCTCCCCACCCCTGCTAACACATCCTCCCCACCCCCATCCCCCCACCTCCCCACCCCTGCTAACAC
>PVIU01003945.1:0-27173 GCA_004026605.1 Ondatra zibethicus | reverse complement strand
GTCCTGGGTTCAGAAGGCCAGTGTTAGAGGATTCCCTGAAGGTAGCCAGAGGTAAAGCTCACTGCAATGGCAGGTCGACCCATGAGGAAAAAGAAAAGCTTGGGTATGGTAAGTGAATAGTCGATACTAAACTGGTTTCAGCCTCAGGAGAAAGCACAGCCGCTTCTTGATGTTGCCTGGCATCTCTGGAGGCATATACCAAACCACAAAGCCTACAAACGAACTGTGGGAGGGAGAGTTTATTTGCTTTAGATTTTTGCTCCCTGGGGGCTCATGTGCACCACATGAGGCATGGACTGCCCTCGTCCAGTGCCTGTTACCTCCTGGCACCCACCGCGGAGGCAGAGCGCATTCTGCACCGCCTTGCCCTTCTCTGAGAAGGTTGGAGAGCGCCAAGAGGGTTCAGCGGTCCTTCCGGTCTCCGCCTCATTGAGGTCTCAGAGAGACTGAAGTAGAGGCTACAAAACACTCTCAGAAAAGATACCAGCTGAGAAACCGTGGGACCTCAAGGTTTTTCTCTTGCGTTTTTCTCAGTTGACCTATTCACGCCCTCTGCTTGAGGAACCGAGAGATTCTGCAGCGCTGACCCCGAGGAAGCCTGAGTTTAGTCTCCAGGAACAGGGCAGGGAAGCAGCATTGGAAAGAACAGGGAAAGAAATGAAGTCTGTGGGCAGGAAGACTCCACCTTTCCTTCAGGGACAGAAAAAGAGCAGGAGGTCGGCTGAGGACACTTAGCTCAGTGGAGCATGACCTTCCCTTACCACGTGGCCTTAGCCCTCCAGTCAACTTCCTGAAAAGCAGGCAGCCTGGGCGGGGTGGGCAGACACCACCCCGGTAAACTCCCTTGTGCTCTGAGACCAGAGGCATCTCAGTGTGTCAGGTGAACCAGTCCCTGGGCTCGTCCAGGCTCTGCGCCCCCAGCAGCTGGATTACAGTTCCCACGATCATAACTGGCTCTTTACATGAGCGCTGGGGATCCCAGCCCAGGTCCTTTCGCTCTCGTGGGCCATTTCCCCAGACCTAACATGGCAAAATTCTTACCCTAGGTAGGACTGCTAAAACAATGGCAGCCCAGCAAGGGAAGAAAGCAGAGTGTGAAAGGGGACAGGCAGGGACTCAGGAAGATGACTCTGCTTGGTACTTTCCCTGAGGTCTAGTGATGATGTCATGGACAAGTTGACGCATTAGTGTCTGAGTCTTGCTTGTGCAAAGAAATTTGCTCTGGGCGTTGTCAGTCTGCTGCCTCGGCTACTCTCTTGGCCTTTGATTCTTCTTATCAGGACTTGAAAACAAAGAGGAGGGTCTCAAACTCTGCAAAACTATCCTGGCTTTGGTGTTTGCTTTTTTTTTTCTCTCCATGGAATTTTTTTTGCATATGTTTTTGTGTGGTGTGCACATATGCATGTTCACACGTATACAGGTGCACAAGCACCCATGTGTGTGTATGCAGTGAGGGTCAGAGGTTGATGCTGCATGTCTTTCTTGATAGCTCTCTATGTATGGACCCAAAGCTCCCCAGTTCAGCTAGCGCGGTGTAGTTAGCCAGCTTGTTTGGGAAGGCTGCTTCTGCCTCCTGAGCTCTGTGGTTACAGGTCAGCTATTGTCCCCACCCAGCTTTTATGTTAAGTGTTGGAGATCTGGACCCACGTCCTCACACTTCCAAGGCCAGCTCTTTACCCATTGACTCACCTCTCCAGTCACCTCCCCCTTTTTTTGAGAAGGGTCTCAATGCAGCCTGGGAGGGCCTCTAACTTGCTCCTAGCCAACAGATGGCCTTGATTTCCTCCTGCCTCTACCTCACAAGTGCTGGGTGTCACAGACATGTTCCATGATGTCTGCTTTTCTGCAGGGCTGGGGATGCGACCACTGTGCCAACTTCCAGCACTCCACACATGCTACGGGACCACTGTGCCAACTCAGTTGCAGGCTGGGCCCTTTCCTGGCCTTGACTATGATTCAGGATTGTACTCTTCCACTTCCTGATGTTGGAAAGCTAAGATAATGTATTCTAGCAAATCATTTACAGGGCGCCCTCAAGATGACCCTGACATTTCTTTTTCTGCTCTCTATTCAAGCAGTTCATGAAGTTTCTTCCCTCTGCCCCATGCCCTCCAGTGACACTGCATTTTAGGCCCCTGTCCCCATCCAGAATTCCTTTCCCTGATGTCTTCTCACATCTGTCTGCAGGTCCCCTGCATGAAGATCCTGTCTGGGTTCTCTGCTGGAATCTTTCCTCTGGGTAGGTGTCTTGGGGATCCCAACTTCCTTGGGATTCTAGTATGAACCTGCTTTGGGGCTAGCTCTTGCGACACAAATTGTAGCTATTTGACTAAGCAACTGTCTTTTTGTGTTAGCTTTGTTGAGAACAAAGGTCACGTGATTAGATTTTCATTCTTTTTCTTTTTTTCAGATTTACATATTTTATGCATATGAGGGTAAAAGTCTGCATATATGTCTGTGTACCACATGTGTGTCTGGTGCCTGAGGACATCAGAAGGGGGCTTGGTTCTTCTGAAACCAGAGATAATGATGGTTGTGAACCACAGACATCTCTCCAGTCCCTCCTCTCTTTCTGTGTGTGTCTAGATGTGGGTGTGTCTGTGTGCACTTGGCGGAGGTTAGAGGTCAGCTTTGGGTGGTATCCTCAGGAGCTGCCCTCCTTGTTCTTCTTGAGTCAGGGCTTCTCTTACTGGGTCCTGGGAATCTCTCTAATTGCTATGCTCCCTGGCCAGTGATCTCCAGGAATCCTCTTGTCTCTGCCTCCTAGTGCTGGGATCACAAGTGTGTGCTGACACACCCTGCATCGTACATGGTGCTGGGGATCTAACTCAAATGCCTGCGCCAAGTGCTTATCTGACTGGGGTCTCTTCCCCAGCCCCTTGTTTGTCATCCTTCAGCACCAAGGTGTCTGGTACTGGGAAGGTGCTCAGAGAGTGCTGGTCAACCACAAAGATCGTGCGTTTCCAAAGGATCCGTCCACATACTCTATTACCTGCTATGCTGCCCGGTGGGGACTGCTCACCCGTGACTAGCCTTTGGTGCTCCAGCTCTTCCAAGGCCAGGATTCAAATTCACTGTCTTTTAGACAGTGCCCAGGGCACTGTGGGCATTAAGTAAGTGCTGATTTTAGGAAAATATTTGCTATTAGAGGCTATTTTACATTTCTAGACTTTGAACTGTATGTCATCATAAAACCAGCAAGTGTGTGTGTGTGTGTGTGTGTGTGTGTGTGTGTGTGTGAGTTCATGCAGAGGCCAGGGGTGAAACACCAGTTTTTTCATCAGAAACCAGTCACCTTGTACTTCGAGACAGGGCCGTTTACTGGGGCCTAAGCCTGGCTGGTCAGGCTAGACTAGCTGGCCAATGAGCCCCAAGGATCTGCCTGTCTTCACTGGCAAGTTTTGATAGCAGCAATGTAAAATGAAGTGGCGATGGAGCAGCATATGTAAATCAGCCAGGTGGAAACCAGCTGTGTCAAGTTGTAGTTAGAACACAAGTTATATCACTGACAAGATGCAGGAAGGTGGCCATGGGCACAAAGTCTTTATTTTGATTGGAAATAGTGCTGGGATTGGATGTGTGCCTTTTATGCTTGTGCTGGGGTTTGAACTCTAGCCCTCGCGCTTGCTCTGCAAACACTTTACTGATGGAGCTTATTTCCTCAGCCCTCACATTTCTTAAGAATAAGTGCTGAAGCACTGAGCTATGTGAATATGTAAGCCACACACCTGACGTTGACCACTACAGCCGCGGTTAGGGCGCCTCTCTCGTTTACAGATGAAGATGCTGTGTCTCGGAAACCAGGGGCTTTTCTCCAGTCTGTGCATCGAGAAAGCAGCAGAGATGGGATGTAAATAGTCAGAGTACCACAAGAACACATTATGTCATGTGGATTCCTCGCTTAGAAGGCCAGGCTAGACATTTGGCCCTAGCCCTTACCATCTATATCTCCAGCAACCCAACATTCTTGAACTTTCGGGGAAGAAGTCCTTTGCCCAGTTCCACTTGGCCCTGTGCTCGAACTACAACTTGACACAGCTGGTTTCCACCTGGCTGATTTACATATGCTGCTCCATCGCCACTTCATTTTACATTGCTGCTATCAAAACTTACAGTTATATCACTGACAAGACGCAGGAAGGCGGCCATGGGCACAAAGTCTTTATTTTGATTGGAAACAGGACTGGTAATAAATGATGAGGAGAAATTTACAACAGTTAGGACAGAGTTGGAGTGTTTCCAGTACTAGGATACAAAATATCCTCGTGCTTCTGGGGAAGGGCTATGTGTAGTTAAAGTTGCTATCACTGTGATGAAACACGGGGACCTAAGCAAGTCCCGGAGGAAAGGATTTATTTGGCTTGCACTTCTCTATCACTAAAGGAAGTCAGGACAGGAACTCATACAGGAAAGGAACCTGGAGTCAGGAGCTGATGCGGACGCCATGGAGGGGAGCTGCTTACTGGCTTGCTGTCCATGGTTTTCTTATAGAATCCAGGACCACCATTCCAGGCTAGCTCCACCCACAATAGGTGGGTTCTTCCCCTTCAATCACTAATTAAGAACACGCCCCACGGACTTGCCTACAGCCTGATCTTATGGAGACATCTTTTTAACTGAGACTCCCTTCTCTCAGAAGACTCTAGCTTGTCTCAACTTGACATAAAACTACCCAGCACAGGCTAGGATATGGATATCTTTCCTATAAACAAAGGGTGGAGAGTTAAATGCATCACCTCGAGGTCACGTCAGGGAACTGTATAGTGATCACAGGCTCACAGGAAACACAAGCCAGGCTTAGCTTGTGAAGGGAGGATCTGGAGAGTAAAGGGAGCCTGCAGACCTGAGCAGACCCAGGAAAGTGTTTGGAGCAGAGGAAAAGGAGAGCAAACGCATCTGTGAACCTAGTCTGGAGGTGGAGAAAAGGAGAGAAAATGGGAAGGGAGGGAGCCTGAGCTGTGTGTGGGGAGACGGCTCAGAGGCCATAGCACTTATCACACACACACACACACACACACACACACACACACACACACACACACACACACACACACACGTTTATATTTGTTTTCAACTCCTTAGCTTAGGAAGGCAGGTAAGGTGGGAGGGAGAAAAGAGGTGCCAGGCAGAGGCAGAAACCTGAAAGTCACTGTAGGAAGGTCCAGAAGTTAGCAATCATGCAAACAGGGTCCTGAGGGCGGGGTAAGGACACTGCAGGGGCACTGAAGACTGAGCAAAAGCTCTTGGCATGTGGAGGACAAGAAAAGAGGAGGAACTCTGAGAAGACAGGAGAGGCAGGAAGAGGTGCAGGTCAGGCAGGGATTGGACAGGTCGGTTGCAGAGCAGAGAGCAGATTCCCCTGGAAAGAGGTAGCGCATTGAGGAGAACTGTGAAGCCGGACTCAGTGGTAAGCACTTGAAGTTCAGCTCCCCAGGAGGCAAGATCTCATGAGTCCCCTGGAACAGGGCTCCACACCTTAGTACAACTGACTCCCTGGTGACAGTACCATTCAGGCTGTAGAACTCAGAGCAGAGAAGCACCCTCTGCCAAAAATAAAAACAAAGATCTAATCCATCAAAGTCCATAGTTCTGGAAAGTCTCTAAACGTACTATCCTTGCTTTTCTTTGGCTTCTGTAGTTCTGCTTCAGGCTAACTGTTCTTGTTAACTGAAGTGTGTCAACCCACGCCTTTTTTATTTGTGTGTGTGTGTGTGTGTGTGTGTGTGTGTGTGTGTGTGTGTATGTGTGTGTGTGTGTGTGTGTGTGTGTGTGTGTGGTTAAAAAACCTACCCTGTGAAAAGCTCCTTGCTACACTGGGATCCTGAGCACACAGTACAGTAGCTGGCTGGCTAATAAAGACTTTCTATTGGCTTAAACCTGTGTCCGAACAGTTGTTCCGGTGAATATCCCACGACAAATTCAAGGCCAGCCTGGCTAATGTAGTAAGACCCTGCCTAAAAAGACAAAACAAACAAACAAACAAACAACAACGCTTGATAAGCTGTGAGGGTGACAAGAGGGAGTGGGGAACTAAACAGTGTGGGAAGCCAGGAAAGGAGAGCTTTGGCTCTCCCTTTAGAAAGGAAGAACAGGGGGTATGAATTAGGAGCAGAGGGGGAGGGGGACAAGGAAGTGGGGTGGGCAGGGCTTCCAGTAGAGCAGGTAGTTCTAAAGGCTCTGCTTGCATGCATGCCCTGACTTCTATCCAAACGATCACCAGTCTCAGAAGTGTCCAGCAACCTGCTGTGGGCACCCAGAGAGATGAAGGGACAGGGAAGACTTGCCTTTGTAGGACTAGACAGACAGCAAAACACTAGATCAGGGAGGGAGCCTGTGGAATGGTGAGCTGACAAAGGAAAGATCTCTGCAGAAACGGGCAAAGTCAGTGGCCGAAAATATGAACACACTGGGAATTTATGCATCCCAAAGGAGGGAAGGAGGCTTAGAGAGCAGGGTATGGGGGCAGGGAGAGTTTAATTTCCTCTGAATCTGAAAGGACCCGTTGACCAGCTGATGTTATCCATGCAACCTCATCCTAGATGACATGTTATTGGCCAGTTCTTCTTCTTCTTCTCCTCCTCCTCCTTCTCCTGTTCCTTTTTCTTCTCTTTCCTTCTTTCTTGTCCTCCTCCTCCTCTTCTCCTTCTGGAGCTGAATATGTTGGTGGATTTTCACAAGAGTGAACACGAGTGAGGAGAAGCCTTGGCGAGCTGCTCTGAAGATTCAGTAGGCTGGAGGCATTAGGTGGATCTTACTGGCGTTCCATAGTCATAGTTTCTACTGGGCGTCATTCGGCAGGCTGCCCACTGCTACTCAAATTGCCTGCTGGAGATCATCTCTGGAACTTTTCTGGTCCCTTTGCTCATGAGTAATTGTTTCCTAGAAAACTTTTACAAGCCTCAAATGTTCCTACTGAGCTGAAAGGGTGTGGCCGGCCAAAGGGATCTATGCCCTCAGGGCCTGTCTGCCTGACCATTCTGGATACTGTAGCGGATTGTCACTTTCACTAAAGCTGGCCAAGAGGGGGCAGTTGGCTAGGGCTTTATTGGGATGGAAATAGAAAGAAGCTAAGGGGCTTTGTTAAGGGCACCCAGTTTCCCTTCTTTTTTTAACCATTGAAACCAAAAAAAATCTTCTCTTAGTAATTTGTGTAAGTCACCAGGGGTATACATCTGTGTACAATGCATACGTTTCTAATCACTACTGGACATTTTGTGCTTATACTGGGAGAAACATCTAATAATTAAGTGAAACTTTGAAAGTGTTAGCTGAAACCCTGCAAAAAAGATGATTTTTAAAATGTAAGGGGCTGGAGAGATGGCTCAGTAATTAAGAGCACATACTGCTGCTCTTGTAGAAGACCTGAGTTCAGTTTCTAGCGCCCATGTCAGGTGGCCTACAGTTTCCTATAACTGCAGCTCCAGGGGATCCAACTCCCTCTGCTGACCTCTCAAAGTACTACAGTCATGTGTACTTACACATATATACATAATTTAAAAATTTATGCACAGAGCCGGGACTTCCCAAGTAGTGGGATTAAAGACACATGCCACCATTGCCCAGTCACCATCCAGATGCAGAGGAAGCAAAATGCCTTGCTGAAAAAGGGTACCAAACCACATGACTAAACATAGACAAGAATTATGGGTTAATTTAAGTTGTAAGAGCTAGTTAATAATAAGCCTGAGCAATAGGTCAAACAGTTTATTATTAATATAAGCCTCTGTGTGTTTATTGGGACTGAATGGCTGTGGGACTTGGCAGGACAGAAACTTCCTTCTATAAAAAATAAAAATAAAATCCTTAAAAATGAGACTTAGTAAAAGAGAACAACAGTTTTCTTCAAGCTATTTTATAATGCTGCCAAGTTGTCCTTCCTTAAAAAAAGGAAAAGGGTGAAGAAAAAAAGGTTTTCTCAATTTTCTCACTTTCTACAATTATCTGTGTAGTTAATGAAACTTATTTTCTACGGACCACAATCTTCTCATCTCTAAATGATAGCAACATTAAGGTTGGGGCCTTACACATGGAACATTGTAGAAGTGTTGCCTCCATTTATGATAGGAAAGGTTTGGGTGGGACTCTGTGACAGTGGTAGATGGCATATTTTACAGATGGCCACAATACTGTCCGTGTCTGTATGTATGTATGATGTATGTATGATGTATGTACAGATTTGTGATGGTTAGTACTAATTCTTAATTTGACGTGAACTTGAATTACCTGAGAATAAAGTCTTAATGAGGGACTGTTTAGATCAGGTTGGCCTGTGGCCATGTCTGTGACATATTTCAGAAATGGGTGGGAAGACTGTGGGAGCCCACAGAAGTGGGTTCATTCCACTCTGACCAAAGATCAGAGAATTCAAGCCTATCCCTGCTCTTTCAAGGATATGACAGGAGCTTTGGCCCAGGGAGCGGCTGCCTACAGGATGCTTGGCCTAAGGTATAGTTGCTGCAAGTCCTGCCTAAACAACAGAATGTTTCACTCAGGGTATAGTTGCTTGCTGCTTCAGATATCGAAGGGGTAATTGCTCTGTTTGTTTTTTGTATCATGTTAAAGCAGTCTTTTGCCTTCTTTCCACCCTTTTTGGATTGGAGTATATAATCATATGGAAACTAAACACAGGAGAATTCAGTGTTCACTGGATTGCCCTCCAGTATTCACTGGATTTCTGTGTCTCTGTCTATTTCTTTTGTATCTCTGTCCTGTCTGCTCGGCGTTTCTAATCCACAGGCCCCTATCCTGGAAGGTGTGAACCCTGTCAAGGCTGGACCCTGACAGAAGACCAACTCACTGTGGGAGGCAGCATCCCAGGGGGGTTGGATTCTGCATTGCATACATGTAAAGAGGGGGACTAAACACAGTTAGGCATGCATGCATTCATTCTCTCTCTGCTGTTGTCTATGCGATCAGTTCCTCTGGAATTAGGAGCTGAAATAAATTCATTTCCTCCCTTAAATTTTTTTCCGTTAGGTAATTTTATTATGGCAACAGGAAATGAAACCAGAACAGGGTAGTTACAATCATAGGTATTCCCAGTTCTGTCTCTGTCTCCTTCCTCTCTCTCTCCCTTACTCCTCTTTTCTTCCTCTTTCTCTCTCTGACACTTCTTCAACAGAAAGGTGGGGTCTATGCTTTCTGTGCATCTGTCCAAAGCTGGACCAGCTCGCCAGAGGTTCACTGACACACACAGCAGGAGTGATGTGTGTGACTTTCAAGATCAGCCCATAAAAGGTAGTCCGCTTCCCTCCTGTGTGTTCAAACCTTCATTTTGGAGCCCTAAGCTATCATAAGACATCTCACACCCTGAAGCTGCCATGCTGGGAAGACGCCCAGGCTGTATAGAGAAACTTGTTCTGGCTGGTTGGCCCAGCCAAGGTTTCAGCCTGTGAAGAGAGCCAAATTCCAGATACAGGCTAAAGATGCCTCCACATGATTCTAACTCCCAGCCATCAAGTCCTGCCAGCCAAGGAGCTGTCTTCCCAGTGTCTTGTCCAAATTTCTTACTGACAGAGTATGAAAGTCATGAAATAGTCTTTGTACTGTGAAGTTTGACTGGCTTCCTATATCAAAATAGATACACATTGATATCTGTTAATTAGAACAGATATAAAATCAGGAAACTTATGTGCTCCCGAGTCTTCCCAAGATGAAGAACTAAAGCTTCTTGGAACACTATATTTTAAAGAAGATATATTTATTTATTTTTATTTTATGTGCATTGGTGTTTTGCCTGCATGTATATCTGTGTGAGGGTGTTGGATCTCCTGGAGTTGGCATTACAGACTGTTGCGAGCTGCCATGTGGGTGCTGGGAAATGAACCTGGGTCCTTTGAAAGAGCAACTAGTGTTCTTAACTGCTGAACCATCTCTTTAGCCCCTATTTTTATTTTTTAAGCCATGTGTATGAATGTGTAACTGTGTAGGAGTATGTGCACATGACTGCAGTTGGCTAAAGAGGCCTGAAGAGGGTATCAGATCCCTCTGAACCAGAGTTAGAGGCAGTTGTGAGCCGCTGGCTGTGGATGCTAGAACCAAGCTCAGATCCTGTCCAAGAGAGGTACATGCTTTTATCTGCTAAGTCATGACACTATCTGAAAACTTTTGGATTAATAGTGCTCAAGAACCCAACTTCTGTTTCTAATGAGCCTGGTATAGATTTATCTATACAGTAAAGAATCTTGCCCAGAATCTCAGGTTCAGTTCTGTCTGTGTGTCTCCTGGTGCTGAAATCTAGCTCTCCATACCAGAAGGTAGTTGTTTTGATTAAGATCAAGTCTAAGATACTAGTGAAAATAGTGTTTGCAGAAATCCAGTGTCGTCATGCGTAATGGTTGGTTTAACTGTCAACCTGACTCCGTACAGAATCTCTGGGGAGGTAAATCTAAGTGAGGGATGGTTGGTATCAAGTTGGCCGTGGGCATGTCTGCAGAGGATTGCCTTGATTACCTTGACTAATGTGGGGAGACTCAGTCCACTGTGGGAAGCACAGTTCCCTAGGCAGGAGCTCACAAACTGCAAACGCGAGGAGAGAACAAGCTACCGAGCCTCCATGCACCCATCTCTCCCTGCTATTGATTATGGATGTGATGAGGCTGCTTTAGGTTCCTACCATCTACCCGGAGTTGTGAGCTAATATACACACTTTCCCTCTTAGCCTCCTTTAAAAAATTAATTTAATTTTGTTGTTGTTAAACCTGGGGTCTCATTATGTCACCCTGGCTGGTCTGGCACTCTATGTCTTGTATGTAAAGATCTGCCTGCCTCTGCTTACTGAGTGCTAGGATTTAAAGCATGCAGCACCATGCTTGGCCCACTAAGTTGCTTTTTTTTTTTTTTTTTGGTCTGGGTGGTTTTTATCGTATTGACAAAAAGGAAACTAGAATGCCGTGTCCTTGTAAAGGGGAAAATTTGGACATAGACATTGACACACAGAGCAGGGAGGGATGCATCTATGAGTCAAGGTCACCAAGGACTTCTTGCAAACCACCACACCCCTCACAGTCCACGGAAACACGGTGACAGAGCACCCTTGCAGTCCCAGCAGCTAGGGAGCTACGTCAGGACCACTGAGCCTGACGCCAGCAGAGTCTACACAGTGAGACTCCCCAAACAAAGCCCAAACCAAACCGAGTGGCAGAACTGTGATGTTAAATTTCTTCTTCTTTTTTTCCAATTTAAAAAATAGATTCTTCTCTCACACAAGACATCCTAACCACAGTTTCCCCTCCCTCTCCTCCGCCCAGCTCTCTTGCTTCTCTGCTCCCCCAGCTCCACTCCCTGTTTTCTCTTCCGGAAAAAAGCAGACTTTCAAGAGATGACAGCCAAATAAGACAAAACAAGATACAGTAGACAAGGCAAAAGCCCTCCTATGGAGGCTGGACGAGGCAACCCGAAAGGAAGAAGAGCAGGCAGAGTCAGAGACACACCTGCTCCCATAGGAGTCAAGAACACCAAGCTAACAACCAGAACTTATACGCAGAGGACCTAGCAGACCCATGCAGGTGCTCGCCGCTTCAGTCTGGAGCCCATGTGAGCCCCGCTTAGCTGATTCTGTGGGTCATGTTCTCCTGCTGTTCTCGACCCCTCTGGCTCCTACATGCTTTCTTCCCCTTCTTCTGTGAGGCTCTCCATCTCTGAGGGCAGAGACCTGATGGAGACTTCCAATTTAGACTTTCTCTCTGTGATACTAAATGTCTATTTCTGCCTTCTAGCTTGTGTTCCTTTACTGTGGCAGCTTTAAGAAACTCACGGAGGAGGCATTGTGTGCAGGACCGAAGGCCTCTCGGTTGCGTGAGCGCTATTGATTTATTGCTTATTTCATAGAGCCTGCTTGGTAGGACTTGGTAGAGCCCCAGTGTTGAGTGCTGCTTACTTAAGGTTCAGTTCTTCACTTCTTGGACTTCTGATGGAGAAACAGGACAGGGCCTAAGATCACCCCAATGAGGCTGAGAGTGGCCCAAGTCACAATGCAATTTTAAAATATTAGAAAGAAATGTACATATCTTAAATCCCTTTAAAGTGTATCTCAGGTTGTTCCACAGCCTCCGGCTAGTTCATCCCTATACATTCCTGGTCCCTTAAGCACCCACAAAGGATGGGATAAGTTTCTGTGCTTTTCCTTTCCTCCCTGTGAACACTGAAAACACATAGGGTTCTAAAGCGTTTAAACTGCTTCGAGGAGGGAGCACAAGCTGTGCTGGGTAACTGTCCCTACAGTGTGATCCGAGCTACAGAAAATGACGTCATAAAGTTTTTAGAGCTATTTTTAGACCATTTTGTTTTTGAGACAAGCTTTTGCTACGGAGCTCAGGCTGCTCTCAAACTTGGGATCTTCCTGCCTCTGCTTTCTGCGTGCCAAGTCAGAGGTGTAAGCCATCATGCCCAGCTTTTTAATTTTAAAATTTTATTTTATTTGTTTTTGGGACTTTCATTTTTGATACAGAATCTTGATCAGATCTGTAACTGAAATAACCAGTAGTCACTAGGAGTTTCTGAGTCAGATTATGTAATAATATTATCCAGCTGGTTTACTCTGGTTGAGAATATTTTTAAACATTAGCATTTGAACTAAACTCCAAATTTTAAATCACATTAAACAGTAGGAGGTCACTTATTAAGCAAGTGGCAGCATCATTTCCCCAGCCCACATGAAAGGTTATTTAACTCTTCTGATGGTGTCTGTGTATACAATCTGGTCCTTCATGTGTTACTTAAACATTTATGTAGGTTAATTGTCCAGATGGCATTGTTGTGACTGAAGCTGAGTATCTGGTTTTGAACACACAGACCCAGCAGCTGCCAACATCCTGTCCATTTCTAGATTCATAAAACAGTGAAGTCCATCACCAGGCTGACTCTGCTGTTGAGAGTCAGAGTGTGACTACCAGGAACACGTCACACTGAGTTACACTGAGTCACACTCCAGAGTACAGGACCTAAAGAGAGCAGATAAAAGCAGCCTTCTGATTCTGAGTAAACTGTTTTCCTGCTGCAGACTCCAAGTGAACTGTGTAAATATGTGTTACATTTGTTTCTTCTGCCTTTGTTAACAATGTAAAGATCTCTTACATTTGTTTTTGCTGCATTTGTTTAATTATGAAAAGATGTGTTGCTGTTTCACCTTGCCTTCCTAATGCAACTGATTGGTCTAATGAAAAGCTGAACCGCCAGTAGCTAGGCAGGAGAGAGGTAGGTGGGGCTGGGCTGGCAGAGAGAATAACTAGGGGGAGAAATCTAGGGGAGAAGAAGAATGAGGGGAATGAAGGAGAAAGAGAAACCAGGCAACCATCAGCCAGCCAGACATGAGAAGCAGGAAAGTAAGATATGAGAAAGAAGGAAGGAAGGAAGGAAAGAAGGGAGGGAGGGAGGGAGGGAGGAAGGGAGGTAAAAAGCCAGAAGGCAAAATGTAGTGAAAGAGAAACAGACTAAAGTAAGAGCTAAGATTAAGCCGAGTATTCAAAACTAAGAATAAGTCTCCACTTGATGATTTGGGAGCTGGTTGGTGCCTCCAGAAAAAGCATGGTACAACAAACATTTACTTTTAAATCTACTTGTTTAATTTTGAGACAGGGTCTTGCTATGAAACCAAATCTGGCCTTGGCATCACCACTTCCTGTCTCCGTTTGCCAACTCAGATCACACATGGGAGCCACGATTCCTGGCTTCAAACACAGTAATATGTATGTCTGGGTATAAGTTGACTTGAAATAAAATGAATCCTATAAGGAATTACGACAACAACAGGGTGGCCCATGTTTACTTGCTTTCAGACTTTACCAGTACAAAAATATCTGAGTCAATCAAAATGGACCACTTGGTGCAGATGTTTGATAGTATTGTTGCTTACTTGTATATTTTTTTAATAAAACATTAAACTTGGAGAACACTCATTTATGGCTTGCCTGGTTGATGTGGGATTCCCCTCTGTATGCTGTGAATGTTTTGTTACCATTGGTTAATAAAGAATCTGCTTTGGACCTATGGCAGGCAGAATAGAGCAAGGCAGGAAATCCAAGCAGAGATAGAGGAGAAAAGTAGACAGAGTCAGAGACGCCAATGTAGCTGTCAAAGGAGACAGACACCACAACCTTACCAGTAAACCACAAGCCTCGTGGCAATACATAGAATACTAGAAATAGGTTAATTTAAGATGTAAGGGTTAGTTCATAAGAGGCCTAAGCTATTGGCTAAGCAGTGTTGTAATTAATATAGTTTCTGTGTGATTATTTCGGGTCTGGGCGGCCAGGAAACGAACAAGCAGTCTCCACCTACACCTGGTCAGGTAGATGCTTATTGTACACTGCTGGGTTCACATAGGCTTATTTTAAATTTATATGTATTTATTTCTATCTCATGCTGCAGTCTAGGCTGCACTGGAATTTACTTAGATGGCCAAGGATAGCCTTAAATTGAAGCAACCTTCCTCAGAATCTTGAGTGCTGGGATTACAAGCCTGAGTCATTATATCTGACCTTGCAAATATTCTCAGATGTGAAATCCAGACTATCATCTGTGTTCATAGACTTACACGCAAACAATAATGTGACTAACGAAAGTGTTTTGCTTTCTTATGTAGTATGACATTCAATCCTACACTGTGTAAGACTGGATGTACTTTAGAATGTTTGATTCCCAGTCCATGGCTGTTAGAGGAGGATTAGGAGGTGTGGCCTTACTGGAGGAAGTATGTCTCTGGGGAGGACTTTGAGTTTTCACAAGACCCCAGCATTTCTCTCTGCTTCCTGTTTGCAGCTAGCGCTGTGAACGTACCCTGCAGCTCCAGCCAGCAATGCTGGCGGCTTCCCGGCCATGGTGTATTCTTACCCTCCGGAGCCATGAGCCAAGTGACTGTTCTTTCTGTGGGTGCCTTGGTTATGGTTGTTTTATCACAGCAACACAGACGTGACTGAGATGCATCCCTAGCAAGTCTTGAAAGAACTTTGGGGACTTCCCCTTGCACCTCCATGTTCCCCCGCAAGTGAAAGGCTGGCCAACAATAGTAACTAACCTCATTGTTTGCCTGGCCTCAGTTTAGCTTAATATTCCTTATGAAAAAAACATTCTGAAAGATGGAACAGCGACGGGGCAGGGACTTTCCCTGGTGTGTGAGCTGCTCTGAAGTCACAACACACAGAATCTGGGGCGTTCTCTTCTGAGACATAGCTCACTCAGCCCCTCCCACCACTCTCCGCCATTCCTCATCAACTATCCTGCCCCAGACACGGCTACCAGCAATGCAGTTCTACCCAGAAAACACGTGATGACAGCTCAGCCATGAGAGTTGTCAATACTCATCATGGTTTTCTCATGCTATGCAACCATATGTGGAGTTATCTTGTAGCGGGCTTCCGTAAGTGCGTGCTTAATTAGAGACTGCCTCTCAGGCTGTGCAGGGACAGTCTTACTCCTTTGAGTAACTGTAAGGGTATTTACGGAAGGCTGAGCTGGGTAGTAGCCACTGTACAATCTGATTTGGCAAATATACAAAAATTGTCCTCCCGATTATACATTAAAGCACTAATTACACAAACGACACTCCAGGGACACCTTGGGCAGATGCAGCGCAGAATTAAGGAAGGAAACAATTACTCACAATTATAAAAACTAGCTCCAACAGTCTTGAGTGAATGAGCCTGTTTCCTGCAGCCCAGAGAACCTTGGTAATCGTTGGAGAGCAAAGGAGAAGTGTAATTTCTACAAGCAAGTAAGAAAAGGACGCATTCCCAAGTTAAGTTACAAAACTGACTTTATTTAAGTTATGCTTGTTCCTATACACTACATAGCCAAGTAACATTAAGACATTTTCTTTCAGGAACATGTATTCTGACAAATCAACCCTCAGTCCTTTTATTGGACAGTTCAAGAAGTTGGCCAGCACTCGACAGTCTGAATGCGTGTGAACACTGTAAACAAAAGCAAGACAAACACAGAGCGAGCACGTAAGGCATGGAGTGTCGACCCCAAAGAGCATGGTGGGAGAAGGGAGGCAAACAAACATGTTAGCAACCATTCAGGTCGGGGGGGGGACACCTGTAATCCAGGGCCCAGGAAGGTGAGGCAAGAGGCTCTCAAGTTCAAGGTCAGCCTGGGCTACAAAGCAAGACCCTGGCTCAAAAACCAAACCAAACCAAACCCTAAACACCTAGTGGTTGCCATTTGGTCAATAAGTTAAGCAGTACATGTTTTATATACGTCTGGTTAAAAAATAATTCCTTGGGGCCAGAGGGAGACTCTCTTCTCTCTCCCTCAGACAAACATAAAGACACCGTCTTTATTAGTGGATGATTTTGGGAAAGGGGAATGGGGGGAGGGATACTTATTTGGAAGGCTGATGTCAAATTATAACAAGTTTGAAGATCGGGAGCTAAATTTGAAAACTCATGGTGGCCCCAGGTAAGACTGCTGAGTTTTCTTACTTTATCTTTAAACAGACAAGATGCAAACTTCACGTAGAGCCTTCTAGAAACTCTCATGGCCACCATGCCATTTTGTTCACTGAGTATGACCCTGTTCTCGAGATCCTGCCTGCCGCAGTGTAAACTGGATTCAGCACCACACGTTCAGGAATCACAGGATAACACGGACGCTGTCTTTGTCTATTTTCTGAAAAGCTGAAATTACATCAACAATTTATGTTATTTGCAAGAGTACTGTGAGTGGATTTTGTATCGGTGGACCATAGATGTTCCTGTTGAAATGCCAATACTGCTGATTGGGCATCTGGGGTGAAACTGGACTAGAGAGTGAGAGAAGCGAAAACAGAACCCAGCACACTGTGAGAAACTGAAGGCCTCCTGTTCCAAGAGACCCAAGAAAGAGCCTGCGTTGTCGCAGACCCGTCCAAAGCAGGACCTACAATCAAAATGAACAAAATCCACAGGGCCACAGGGCAGGGACATTTCCCGAGCTGCCTGAAAAAGCAGACTTGCTTTCTGTTCAAGATACCACAGGGATTGTTGGAGCTCATTACAGCAGCGGGTGGGCAATATGAGAAACCTACATGTGTAGGCACCGGACTTGATCTCATTAAGAATTCTTATATTCAAGACCAGATCAAATCCTGTAATAAGAAAACACAATACTGTTCTGAGGTGTTATCTTTTTAGGTGTTTATGATTTTAAAAATGACATTGATTAGCGTATGCATTTTGTGTTGCTGCTCACACCATGGCACCTGTGTGGAGGCCAGAGGACAACTTATGGGAGCTGGTTCTCTCCTTCCACCGTGTGAACCCCAAGAATCAAAATCAGGTCCTTAGTCTGGTGGCAGTGCCTGTTACCCACAAAGCCAGTCCCTTAGGTGGGGCTCTATTGGGACCTCCCAACCAAACCACCACCAGACAGAGGCTTGTTCTGTGCTCTGTGGCTCAACGTCACTGTCACTTGAGCCTGAAGCTGCCCCTGGAGGTAAGAACACAGACGGCACATTTGAGGTCAACGCAGCAGTTGGTTGTGAAGCTGAGGTTGGACACAAGAGCTGGCTGACCTCCTCAGCAAGAGCACGTGGAGAACACAGAGTGACCGGGGGAGCGGCCTCTGTGCGCCGAGTTGGATCAAAGAACACTAGGAAATTCAGCAGTTCAGGCACCTGAGTTTCTCATTGGAAGGCTAAACAGTGATCAGATGCATCTTACTCAAGAATGTGAACGAAAGCTTGCTGTATTAAAAAGGACAAGCATCAGAAAATTTAAAGTCTTCAAAGTTAAGTTTGAGGCTTTGGAAGTTTTATAAAATTGAGTAGAAAGATCTATGAATATTTTCCTCTTGGTTAAAACATAAAGTCACAGAATTACAGTGGTTTATTGAGTGTTATTTACAACTTAGGTTGGGAGCCAGTCTGCAGCATCATTATGAAAATAAATCAAATTATTTTGGAAGCTTGATAAAATTGAATTATTGGTGACTTATTTTAGTTATGAAGCCATATGGGATTTTCAGGTAACGCCAATGAAGACTTGGGCATAAATATGGTATTTGACCTGAATAGCTCCCTTTGAAGGGTGATGCTGGAAATGACCATAAATTTTAACCAGCAAGACAGTGTGGTCACAGACTCAGTTTACCTTTCCACAATAGGTTACGCATGCTCAATAACAGACAATCTGCCCATAATTCCCCTCTCTAAGACAGAGCTGCTTCTGAGCACGACACAGGACTCATACGTAGGATCTCCAAACGCTAAGATTGATTATTTCTTCTTAACGGTCTAACAGTATTTCAAAATATTATTATTTCAGCTCCAGGTTTAAAGAAATCGTAGCTGCAACTTCAAATGGAAAACAGCAGCATCTGCTCCACCTGGCTGGCCTCGGGGTAATGAGTACTGGCCCCGGTTCTCTGCTTTGCAGTCTTAGGGGGCTCAGCTCAGGCTCCGGGGCGCGCTGCTGGACAGACACATTGTCACTGAGGCGCGCTGCTGGACAGACACATTGTCACTGATACAGCTCTCATCTTCAGTCAGACAAAACTGGGTCTGCCCAGTGCCTCCCAGAATTGCCTTCTACATGTCTGCAGGTCACAAAAACCAGGGCTGGGAAAGGTCAAGGGGCCAAGAAAACATTCTTCACACAGGGTGTCAAACCGCAGATCACCTTCCTACTCTCAGTGCTGAATCAGGGTTTTTCCTTACGTCAGTGGACTGTGTACCTCGAGTCTGCGTACTTCGCTGGATTTTAGGCAGACAAAGGCAAGGAAAAGCTTTGCCAGCCACCACGCAGGAATTATTGCTAGGTGACAACACCTATCGGCTAGTCACACATCTGGAAAATGACAGGACCGCCTGACCGAAGTGGGATACGATGTTTAAGCAGAGTCGAGGGGTTCCCATGCTTGTGTCACGAGCATCCGCATCGAGGGCAGGCTTGCGGGAAGCTGATACCTATACCTATGTATGTACTGGGCTGTTCTGATCAGCAGGCAGGAAGTGTATTGATCATCACTGCACAGGGCCCAAGGAAGGGGCGGGGCCTGAGTGGACTATATCAGCTTTTTAAAAGACAGTCTTAGTAGCAAGATTGCTTACCATCTGATGCATCCACATATCAAGATGTCGAAAATGATTAAATTACTCAAAACAGGCTTCTGATTCTATGATTTAAAATTTAATTATCTGCTACAATATTAAAATAAATCTAATTTCCCTAAGGTTGTTCACCAGTACCACATGGCAATACTGAGGTGGATGGGGGGGTGCTTAATTTTTAATGACAAATTTTAGAATGTTGGTAAAAATATAAATCAGATAAACAACAAATGATAAATGAACACAAGGATGGTAAGTAATGGGGGTGGCCCTGCTTCAACCACTTAAGAAACCCATCTGAGGCTAACTGAAGCTGCTGTTCAGGAAATGATACCGTGCTGGAGGAGGGAGAATTTCCGCTAACACTTGGTGACAATGCACTTATGTGAACCTTACACTCTGGAGTTTCTACAGAGTGGAAAAATTGGCCAATGAAGAAGGCAGCTGGTATTAAAATAACCGGCGCAGACGGCATGACACACGATAAAAACACAAACAAGGACCCAGACAAGTAGAAACAAGGTTAAAATGGTGTTGGCAAAGTTACCTCCAGCCTTTTAAAATATGCCAAAATGCACACAACCTACTCTCCCTTTCCCTTCACGAGAATGAACTGAAGTGAAAAAAACAAAACCCGAAAGCCAGATGGAATTCACCCATTCTTGTTGGTAGAAAATAATAACAGATGCATTAGCTTCCAAGACAAATAAAATGTTAAAATATTAATACTGAAAAAAATACAATTAAATTTTTATTAAAAAATACATAATCCTTACTCAATCTTTGTCTTGTGTGAAAAACAAAAGCAAATAACTCCCCCCCCAAAAAACAAAACAAAAGTAATATAGGAAAGGCAATAAGACTACCTAATTCTTTGTCGTATTTGGTAGAAGCGTGTTTCAGTCATGTTTTGATGAAAAATAAGTTACTCTGCTTTCATTTGCTCCCGGACATCTGAGGGCAGAGTCTCAAACAGAGCATCTTCTACAACTAACCCGGCTCGTTTCAGAGCCCGGCAGTCTCCCAGCTCAGGAGGGAGGACTTCAAAGTGATTGCCTTTGATGTCCAAGTAGGAAAGAAATAGTAAGTTTCCAATTTTTGGTGAAAGGACGGAGAGGCTGTTTTTCCCAATCTTCAAAGTTTTAAGTTTCTTGCAAAAGTAGAGTTCATCTGGAAGGCTTTCGACTTTGTTACAGGTGATGGAAAAATACTGTAAACTTTGCAGAACCCCGATTTCGGGCGGGATGAAGCGGATGTCATTATAGGACAAGTCCAGGTATCGGATTTTGTTGCAGAGGAAGAGGTGGGAAGGCAACACCTCTACCTTATTGTGGCTGAAAAACAGTCGCTCCAGGCTGGTCAGTTTCTTGATGTGCTCTGGGATATAGGTGATGCTGTTATACCAGAGTTTGAGCACGGTTAGCTTTCTAAGGTGCTGGAAACTCATGATTTCCTCTATGGATTTCAGGTTGTTTTCCTTCAGGTCCAGCTCCTGGAGGCTGAGCAGGCTGAACACGGCGTGGGGAATGCGCTCCAGGTCGCAGTGCACGAGCTCCAGCTCTGTCAGATTGGTCATCTTCTTCAGGTTGTTCAGCATCACCAGCTTGGTGCCGTCGTTGTGAATACACATCCTCTGGAGGTGACTGGACACATCCACCACGGCCTGAGGGATTTTGGAGACGTTACTTTTGATGGAGAGAATCTTAAGGCTTTTGAGATCCCGCAGGGACTCCAGGGTGACATTCTTGGAGATGTCGTGACTCAGAGAGCCGACCAGATACAACTCTTCCAGATTGCGGAGGCCGTACATCCAGGGCGGCAGCTCCCTCATGTCATCAAACTTAACGCTCAAGACCTTGAGGTTTTCCTTCAGGAAAGAGAGGGCCGCGCTGTGGATTTTGACGGAGCATTGGTGCAGGGAGAGCTCCTGAAGGTTGTCTAGCTGGGCGATGGTGGCGGGTATCATGACGTTCTTAATGATCTCTAGCTTCAGAGACTGCAGCTCTGTGATTTCAAACACGGTGTCCGGAAGGCCAGACAGCATGATCAGAGGCAGCTCCAGGCGGTTATGGACATTTGTCTGCAGCTTCTGCCTCAGTTTGTCAGGGGTCCACTCGTTATTTAAATTGAGCTGCTTTAATTTGTTCTCGCTGACCTCAGACAGAAACACGGCAAACCGCTTAGAGTAGAGAGGGTCATACTGGTCTATCATGTGAAGCATAAAAGCAAAGTCATTTTTCACATCTGGAATGTCATCAATGCCAGTCTCCTGCCGGACATACTCAAAAGAATACTCCCTCAGAGAACGGTAGAAGAGCCAGTATAAGGTGTAAAGGCACGTCAAGCCGTAGATGCTCACGAAGCACAGGTAACAAAAGGAGAGCTTAGAGAATAAATGAGCCATGGTGTGATTGCAGGAGAAGTTTTTATAGCCTGTCATGTCCTGGATGTCCACATTACAGTCCACTGTAAACTGGACTTTGGAAACCAGAGCGCTGTTGTACGCAATGATTATTAGGAACTTGATGACCTTAAGCACGGTCTGTCTAACGTACATGGCATATAGGATGTCACCTTCTTCCACATGCAGCCTGAACTTCTTCACCTTCTCAAACAAGGCCTTTGCCTGCTCACCTTCCTTTTTGTCCAGAGCCCCCGCCGTAGATTTGTCAACCACAAACTTCTCAGGAATTGACTTGAGAGACTGGGAGTTGACCATGCTGCCCTCGGGACCGGGCTGGATGGTGTTGGACCTGTTCATGTTATTCTTCCTGTTGTCCTTCTCTTCGGAGTCCTCCCCAGACACTTCGGAGAGTGCCCGCGTGGTCCATGGGGAGTCAAAGCACTTCCCCAGGATGGAGATGAAATGTTCTATCTTGGAACTGGAACCAGGGAATTTGAACCAAAAGTTGCTGCAGAGCATGAAGACCAGGGTGTGGATGAGCACAAGGTAGGGGAAGTACTTGGCGTACCAGTGGAGGGCTCGCTCGTAACACATCTGGTTGATGAAGCTGTACTGCTGGAGGTCCAGGTCTGTCTTCAGCCCTTTCATCTCCACGGTGGCAGGGTTGGCTGGAGAGGGCTTAGGTGGAGGCAGTGGGGTGGTGCTGATAACGGCCTGAGAGACATTGGCAGCAGAAGACTGGTTCTGGGCAGGCTGCACTCTTTTCGGAAGGCAGATGATCTTGTCTTGCATGACCTGAAATACAGAAATGATAGTTTCAAAATTACATTACCCAAAGAGCTTTTGTAATGTCGTTAGTGCAAAGAAAGTAGCAGTAACATCCAATAAATGTGCACTTCCTCTGGCTGGAGAACATAACACTCAATTCCAGCACCAAGATTATATTCTTAGCTCATGTCATGGAAAAATGAAATATTTGATTTTGTTTACCATATCAAAGATTGACACAAAGCAGTGGTACTGTCGTCATGGCAATGTGACTATTTAGGGACTATCCAATAATTCTAATCTTTGTATTTCTTCTCTCACTGTGGCCGGGGGGAATTTTGCCTTGAACTGGATGGTTTTCAATGCCATCGCCGTTTGTGTATGAGACGTGCACACGTTGGAAAGAAGAGACATGGAACCAGTTCCTGGTGTTCTTTTTTTTTTAAAATTTATTATTAAATTTATTTTATGTGCATTGGTATAAAAGTGTCAGATCCCCTGGAACTGGAGTTGCAGACAGTTGTGAGTTGCCATGTGGGTGCTGGGAATTGAACTCAGGACCTCTGGAAGAGCAGCCAGTGCTCTTAACCACTGAGCCATCTCACCAGCCCCAGTTCCTGGTGTTCTTGTTTACGGCTTTTTTCCCACCCACATCATCCACTACATGCGTGATTAATGTAACTGGCTTTGATGTAACGGGGCTCTCAGGAGCTTTCACAGAAGCTTTCCCACGTTCTTTAGAGCTGAGAGGACACACAATGCCCAATAGCAACCCATTCCTGCGTGAATCTGCTGCCGCAGAGAACAATTCTGAGCCCCTCTGCTCTGCCAGGGCTTTGTTGAGAAGTGTATAGTTTAAGAACACCAAGCAGATCCTAGGAGTGCAACACAGAGGGGACAGGGTACCAACTGTCTGGGATGAGGCAGGGGACTCCTGAAATCACATTAGAGAAGTCACCCTCACACAGAGGCTTGGGAACATGGAACAATTTGGACAATGAGCAGTTCGGAGGACGAATAACAACCAAAGAGCACGGAGTCATGGTGTATGGAATTAGTAACTCAGGGACAGTTGGTTTGGGGCCGGCGAGTGGTGGCTAAAGGCACTGGCTGCTAAGCCTGCCATCTGGAGTTTGAGCCCAGGGACCTACAAGGTGGGAGGAGAGATGTGGCTTCCACATGTGCACGCACAAATAGAAAATTTAAACAAGAGAAAACAATAAGTCAGTCTATATCTTTAAAGATGAGCAAGGGCCTTAGGACAACAGAAGAAGGAACTGAACGCATCGCAAAGTGGGCACTGGCAGCGCAGTAAGAGATTACAGGAGGATGACAGTGGCACCGGGGCCACCAGACAGACCCACAAAGCTCACAAGCAGCAGAGGGGTACAAGGCTTAGTGAGGTACATGGTACCTAGGTGCTGAATTGCTGAGAGACACCCCGGGGCACTTCCAGTCCTTCTGGGTGTGGGGGCTATCAGGGCAAGCGTGAAGAACACCTCTTCTACACCCAGGCCCCCAACAGTCCGTCTGGGTGTGGGTGCTATCAGTGTGAGCATGAAGAACACCTCTTCTACACCCAGAGTCACTATCAGTCCTTGTAGGTGTGGGCACTATCAGCGAGAACATGAAGAACACCTCTCCTAGGGATGAGGATGATGATGGTGATGATGATGACGATACCAACACAAGTATGTTGTACTCAACGCACAACTGTTCTTATTCTAGTACCACAGGATTAATTTTGAATCGTCTCTTTTTAATTTTATTTTATTAGACAGGGTATCATGTTGCCCATGGGTACCAAACATCCCATGGAGCTGAGAATGACCATGAATGCCTACTTTCCTTGTTTCAACATCACAAGTGCTAGGATTCCAGGTGTGTGTCACTGTGCCTGGTTTAACTGTGACCTTAATCTGATAAGGCAGTGTGCTTATGATTCCCATTTTAGAGTTCAAGAGACCGAGGCATTAAGTGACGTAGTGACGTCACATAGTCTGCATCCTGTTATTTTGCATAACTGATAGGTTTGAAAATGTCCTTATTGCTTTTATCCTTTTATTTTTTTAAAAAATTCTTGTTAAAGCTGTATTTTTCTCATATCTATGTGCACGTGTGTATGTGTGTATGCATGTCACATGTTTGGGTGCAACAGGGGCCAGGAAAGGGCATCACATCCCCTAGATCTGAAGCTATAGGTGGGTGATGAGCAGCCCAACATGGGTGCTGGGAAATGAATTTGGATTCGTCAGAAGAGCAGTAAGTGGTCTTAGCCAGAGAGCCATCTATTCACCAATCTTTATGTTTTTAGCTAGAAAATTATCTTTATTCGGGTTGGAGAGGTGGCTCAGCATTTAAGAGCACTGGTTGTTCTTCCAGGGGGTCGGGGTTTAATTCTTGGCAGCTCATAACTGTCTGTACCTCCAGTTCTGTGTGATCTGACATCCTCACACCAGTGCACATAAAATAAAAGTTAAATAAACTATATATATGTTTATATATGTGTGTGTGTTTATATATATAATTATCTTTATTCTTTCTCAGTTTATACATTTTCACCTCTTGTTACCCCTCTTTAATCCCCTCCTCCTCCTGCCAAGAATGTTCCTCTTCCTAACAAATGCTGACCCTAATTTAAGTCTTTTGTGTGTGTGCACTTGTTTAATTGGGGTAGCTTCAGAATGGTGCTTTCTTTCTTGAGGAATAGTTTGGTTTGTTGGTAAGCTTTACAATTCTGTGGTAAAAGTAATTCCCCTTTACATTTGAAAACACAATTCCATTTCCTCCTGTTTATTTGCCAGAGAGATGCCTGCTGCCAAATTAGTTGTTTAGTGAGCAATCTAGCTTTCTCTACAGCACTTTACTGAATCCTGGATTTTTCTTGCTGCGGGAGCTCCTTCCGTTGCTTCAGCCAATAGCCTTTAAGATACCAGCTCACTGGGGCGTGGTCTCTTTTGCTTTAAAAAGCAGTGGTAGGTGTGTACTTGCTCTCTTGCTTCTGGCTTCCGGCTGTTAGACTTCGTTCCTGATCGCGCAGAGGGCTGTTGTCTGGGACGGTGATTTGTAAGTTTTTTCCCTTTAAATAAATAACCATTTTATTAATCATAATTCCAAACTGGTGTGGGATTGTTTTGTGACTTATACCTTCATTTTCTAGTGCCACTTTAATTTTGGATACACGTGGATCATCCCTGCTCCATACTTGGCACAGAGGACAAAACTTTCTTCCATTTTAGAAAGCATCTGCCAATGCGACTTCACACAGCTCCATCATTTTCTTCCCGTAGACACATGTTCCTGCCTTGCGGTCCATCTTCCCTAGCAAGGGTACACTCTGAGGTCCTCTCTCTCTTGCTTGGATCAGGAAGAGACCAGAAGTCACTTCTTGGGCAACTGTTGTGAGCTATTTGAACACTGTGTGAAGGTGTACTGCTGGGATTGGTGTAAGAAAGAGTGGAATGGCCAATAGCTAGGCAGGGGAGTACAGGCGGGACTTCCGTGCAGAGAGGACTCTGGGAAGAAGAAAGGAGACTGCGTCAGCTGACTTGGAGCAAGTTGGATATGCTGTACTGTGGCCATCGGAGTACTTGCATTATCTATGAGCCCTGCTTGATCTCAGCCATTTTTCAGTTTTCTTCACCTGTTCTGGGGAAGGTACTTTTGGAGTGGGAGGTGGTTTTTTCACTGCCTGAGTGTGCTCTTGTGATGTCTGGATCCATTTGGCCCTGGGGACCATCCCTGGGTATTATCACAGAGCTCTGGTGTTTCACTGGGGGTGTTATCACCTTCCAGGTCCATGCTGGGACACAGGGATCAGGCTGACTGAAGCTCTGGCTGGGAGGTACCCTAGGGCAGTACCCAACAGGAACCAGCTTTAGCTTCTAGTCATTACCGTTCTTCCAGGATCCTTCTGGGAATGAGAGCTTTGGCTTCAGAGAGTGACCAGGCTGCAGTCTCTTACCTTGCCTGGAGCATTTCTAGTTGTCTTTCCCGGCAGACATCAAGTTTCTGTCCATCACTGCTTGGCTCTGGAAGGAAACCTGGTAGTTGATTTAGACCAGTCAGTCCACTCAATGTGCCACTCCTCCTCCAAGGATATGCTTGTCTGGGCTGGCAGCCCACCGTGTGCTTTGTATCTTATTCACCATGACTCTCCACCTAAAAGGGGAGTGTTCTGAAGTCTAGCATTTTACAAGGTTTTCCATAACCACAAGTATACGTTACTAACAAAGTTGCCACAATACAACGTTCACCCACAGTTCCAATGTGTTCTTTAGTCTGCGGTTTATAATCTGGAAAGACAGGGCTACACATTGGTTAAGGATATTGTTGTTCAGTTTGGTTAAGGCAGATTTGTTGTTGTTTTGGTTTGGTTTGATTTTCTGAGACAGGGTTTCTCTTTTTAGTCCTAGCTGTCCTCTTACTCACTATGTAGACCAGGCTGGCCCAGAAGCTCACAGAGATCCACCTGCCTCTGCCTCCTGAGAGTTGGGATTAAATGCGTGAGCCACCACAATTCTAAGGCAGATTTTTAAAAAAGGAATAGTCTTTTAATTTATTCTTGGTAATTTCATATACATGTATAATGTATCTTAATCATATCTAACCCAAATCCCTCCCACTCATCTAGGCCTTCCCAATACCCCTCCCCCTTTATATCTCTTTTATATTTTTAATAACTCACTGAGTCCCTGAATGCCTATAGGTATGGAGATGCCCACTGAAGTATGGATGACCTACCACTGACCAATCCCTGAAGAAAATGACTCCTCCTCCAGCAGACACCAACTGCCAACAGCTGCTCAGCTGGGGGGGTCTTCATGAACCAACAGCTGCTCAGCTGGGGGGGGTCTTCATGAACCAACAGCTGCTCAGCTGGGGGGGGTCTTCATGAACCAACAGCTGCTCAGCTGGGGGGGTCTTCATGAACCAACAGCTGCTCAGCTGGGGGGGGTCTTCATGAACCAACAG
>PVIU01003944.1:0-135391 GCA_004026605.1 Ondatra zibethicus | reverse complement strand
GGGAGGGGACCGGGAGAAGGGGAAGAAAGGAAAAAATTTTTTTTTATCTTTAATTATGTTCTTGAATGGAAAAAATAAAACAAAACAATGTATGGAAAAAAAAAAGAATTACATTTCAGACAGCCATCCCTTCGCCATATGCACAAGACACACAAGTATGTTTAATTTTGGTTTCTATGAAAGCATCTTGAAATCATGGAACTCAAAAATTCACCAGAAAGGCAGGAGTAGCTGAAATTAAGATTATCTCCCATTCAACAGATGGGGAAAAAAAGCCCAGTTCAGTCTGGGAGGTCAAGGAAGAAACTAAAGTTTTTCATGCAGTAGTCTTGAGCCCCATTGTTAGGTCTTGCAAAACAAAACAAAACAAAAAAGTTGTTTTTGTTAAAAAAAAAATGAGAAGCAGCTTGACTTGACTCTGCTTGACCTTTTGGTATGCAAAAACACTAAGGCTGGCTGACATTCTGGCTGCACATTTTGCAGCTGTGTAATCACTGGGGTCTGGGAGTCCTGACTATACTTAGTTCAGCTCTTGGAGTCCTTTTGAGACCAAGACAATGGAACTTATAATTAGCAAACTACTACAAGTCTAGAACTATGACACATGAATAGAATTCTTCCTTTTTCTCTTCCCTTCTACAGAGGCAGGACATAAAAATAGAACAAGAAACTAGTAATATTTGCTCTTCCTCTCACATCACCTTTAATAAAAATATAACTGAAGATGGAACTTGGCGAGAGTAACGTCCAGTGAGAGGAGGGTGACTCTTATTTTCTCTGGACACCTGAACTTTGTAACACGCAGGAGTGAATGTGAGCCTGTCGGAGAGGAATGTGTTACCAAATGCCTTGCATTTACACTCCCAGCACATAGTTGCCTGTTATCCATGGTGGTGTGTTCTAAGCCTGAGTAGGTGCATGAATAAACAAGCACAATACAAAACCCTGCATGTATCTTCTTCTATATCCTGAAGCATTTCACATAGTGCCAATGTTAATCTGTCCCTCCATGCTTTGTGCCTGGGTGTTATTTTGTTCCACCATTTCTGCACTCTGGACCTATTATTAAATAAAGTAAGGGTCACTTGAATAAAGCACTGCCATACCATAATAGTCATATAAACCCGAAGGCTACTAAGTTTTAACTAGCAGGTAGTATATATAGGATGGATACTGCAAAGGAAAAGATGAATCATGTCCTAAGGAGGACTAGCTGGTATGGTAGGAGACCGTATCATACTGCTTAGGAAAATGTGCAATTTACAACTTATGAGTTGTTTACTTATGAAATTTTCCACTTAATATTTTCAGACTATAATTTACTGTAGGTAAGAGCAACTTGGGAAGCAAAATCATGCATAAGGGAAGCTACTGTATCACAAGTCCAGCTCAGAACTTTGTTACTTTTCCCATTTCTGAACTACCATGTGACCATGAGCTCCTGTAAATTAGGTATGGAACAATAAAGTTAATTTAAGCTTCATCTTGACGTATCTTTCCCTATTCCTCCTTCAATCCTGTCCCACCTGGAGTTCCCAAAGCTATGTCTTGGTTCTTCCTTCACAGACTCTTTCCTGACTCTGCTGTTTCCTTTGCTTTTTCCTTCAGCAGGACCGCAAGCTCCTTTCCCAGACTCGGTCCATCACCGGCACCATCCATCAAAATCTTTTGCCTCTCCAAGTTCAAGTAATGTAATCAATTCTTCGTGCCTCATTCAGCAGAAAATTTCCTTTCTGCCTATTTCATTTTATCTTGCTTTCTGAGTGTATGTGGCCTATTTTCCACAATTAAATACATTTGAAATGGTTAAGCAGTCCTGAGGTGTCTGGACCATTTTTAAAAAGCAGTTTCCGGCTCCTTCTGTAGAGGCCTCTGTTTCTGATGGGACAGTCACCTCCCCCTCCTCCCAGTCTGTAACCAGAGCCTGACTTTACCTCTTGTTGTAGACACAATTCTGAACCGAGCTTGAGTCAGTCTTTTCTGAACTTCATTCCCAAGTGCTCTTCCATCCTCATACTTTTCCATCTATTTCTACAACATGCAGTTTTAACTCGATTCTGCTTAATAGACCTGATAAGTGATTCCTCTGTGAATCAGTCCAAGATTTTTTTCCCCCATTTCTCTGTCCATTTTTGATCCTCTTGCCTTCACCAAGAATCTTAGCAAGAGATCTATTTAACTGGGACACCACTCCTCTGCCTCTGACGCTTCCTCTAATACTTACCCATCTACTGACCTCACCTTACTCTTTGACTCTAAATCCTTCCTGTCTATGTTGTATCAGAATTTGGCTCAGATCTATACCAAGGCTTTTTTCTTCCTCTTCTGCAATAGTTCCTGAATAATTATGCTCTGATTGTTTATCACCCAGTCTGGGTTGTTATTTCACACTGTCCAAGAGGGACATGGTCCTGTTGGTCATTTAAATAATGTTACTACAGATGTTAGAACTCAGGGCCTCATGTTAGGTAGCCTTTCATCTTTCCACCATGCTATCCTTCTACAAAACAGTTCTAATGAAAAAAGAGCATCATATGGACCATTTCATTTGATCTTCACAATACTGTCAAGTAGGCTGAAGTTACCATCCTATGCTATTTAAGAAAATGAAGTTCAAGGAGACCAAATGACTTGACCATAGTGATGCATAAAGAACTAATATCTAAGGGTGAAGAAAACTCAGAACATTTTAAGATGCATATACAACTCCTTACCTGAAGCTAAATGCCACTTGTTTCTATTTCACAGACAGCATAGGGTTGAAAAATGAGGGGGAAAGACAGTATGGCGATCTCGTCTTCCTCATTATTTCACTTTGCCCCTGCTCAGCAGAGAGGAAATAATCAAAACAGCTAACATTTATTGAGTGCTTGGCAAAAGGCAGGTGCTATATATAAACACGTTACCTGTAACTACCTCATTTGTCTCTCCTGATACTGTTTATGACTACAGAGTACAGATGGGCGAAGGAGATTAGGAAATTAGTTTGCTCAAGGGGGAGTGAGCATTGAATCAACACCCATGCACTTTAAAGACCCATTTTTAACCTTCATGTCTGGGCTGTTCAAATTTTAGTGTGCCCATGAGTCACCTAGAGAACTGTGGACAGCAGTGCGTGACTCGGTAGAGCTGAGTTGGGGTCAAAGATTCTGCATTGCCAATAAGCTTCCAGCTGATGCTCCTTGGATCACACCCAAGTATTAGATTCTTTTTATTAGTCCGGGAAAGGGTTGAATATAGTCACTCAAGTGACCAGAGTTTTAGTTCCAGGAAGTATGAAGACAAGAGAGGAGAGCCCTGATTTTCTCTCTGAATTGGGTCTGCTCTTCAATTTTGTTCAGAGCAACTCAGTCATCCTCCATTATGGCTCCATGCCTCTAGCTGCAAATCCCCCTTGTCTGTTCTCTCATAAGAATATCTGTAGTATGAAGCATTTGCAAAAAAGACTCTAGGCATTATTTAATTATGTTCATTGCAAACTTTAATTGTTCTTCTTCTATCCAAACACAACCTTGTCTTTAATACAGTTTTTATGTTCCAGTGAGGCACATTTGGTCATAAAATTACTTTAGCTCATGCAGCTTGTCATTAAGCATCCATTCAAATGAAATTTGCTGATAAAGATTAATAGAATATATTAGCTTCCTTTTACAGTAGTGGGATAAAACTTAGGGCCCTGTACATGCAAGCCAACTGCTCCTCCAATCAGCCATATACAAGTCTTCTGTTTCAGCTAGAATTAAACTTTAACTCACTCTATACCCCTAGCAGGCCTTGAACCTTCATCCCCCCTACCTCACTTTCCTGAGTAGTTATGCTTGCAGGCTAATGCTTCCAGTTCAATCTATAACTTTTAAAGGTGAAGGGTCCCTTTAAAATTATGAGTTCATAAAATGGGCTTTGCTTATTGCTTATTTTTGCTTCTACATGTTTAATTTATCAAAACTTTATTTTTAAGAACTTAGCAAATAGTAGATATCTCGTATAGAAATGAACCCAAAATCTATATGCACCTCAATGAGCTTCTGTATAGGCAGACAGAACAACCATGCAGAAGTTGTGGCACTTCTCACTGAAAGCAGCCATGCATGCTGAAGCTGTGGAGCTTCACAGAGGAGCTTCATAGAGGATCCTACACTTTCAGTATCAAATACATTCATATGCATTTATATGCCACCAAAAATGACAAGTCCACCTGTATGTCAAAATCATAAAAGAAATTAGCTTTATGTCTTCATTTATGACTCAACTGTCTATTACCTGCATTCTGCCCTTCCTCAATACTAATACCCCTTCTTTTTCTCCTTTCTGCATACTACAATGTACCATTCTATACAGTTGTGTGTATGTATATAGATTACATACATGTGTGTGTATGTGTGTGTGTATTATAGGCTAGGATCTGCATGTGAGGGAGAATATATGGTTCATTTATTTTCTGGCCACTTTAATGAACTAGGTGTTGGGCTGATCTCTGATGATCAATTTGGAAACCAAAATCCATAATTTTATAATTACATAGACTTATATACATACCATATCTTAAGACACTGATTTTAATGTGCACTTGTAGGATACTATTAAAACAACATTTTATTTAATCAGTTGTATTTAGTTTATTCAGTTTTGTCTTTGTTTTGTTCACTGGCTCAGATGCTGTGATAGGATATGATAATTAATGTCACTTCTGAATAGGAAACCTCATTACATACAGTTAGCCCCTCAAGATGTTTGCTCTAAAATGTACTCCCCCCACACAATCTTAAAAATCTAAACTTAGCTCATTGGAAAGTGAACTTGAATCAATTTTTGTTAAATCCACCAGTCTTGGATGAAATACAGATCTGTGGTTATAATGGCGGGCTGTAATTGCCTTCGATTCTCCTTTAAATCAACTTTCAAATTTTGTGTTCTGACCGCAGAAAATCTCTCTCCAAATCTTCCTTCCTCCAGGGTGGAACGATCCCTCATGCTCTCATACCCACCCCTTACACTTGAGTGCTACACCAGGAATTTTATGAGCAATTTCTTTATTATTCTCATAGCAATCCTGAGCGTCAAGGTGGTTTAGTGACCCCATTTTACAGATTGCAATTAAGGCTGTGAGAAGTGAAATTACAACTAATATTGTTACTATTACCAAGAATGGGGCTGATGTTAATGGAAGCCATATAGTCATATAGTAGGAGGAATTAATGGGAGCCCTTAATTTGGTTTGTCAGGTCTCTAGCTCCATTCATGATGGCCCCTGCACTTATCCCCAAACACCTTCCAGACATCCCATCTTCAAATGTCATCACTTTGGAAGTTGTGATCTTATCATACTGATTAAAGGGGCATGAAATCATTTAAATCATGACTTCCATAACTACTAACACTTCTATGACAAGCATTGCCCTACTCTTATCATTAAAACACATGAAAGTGCTCATATAATATGTGATTATAGTGTTCTATATATATATATATATATACTTTAAAAGCTGTACGTTGCTGCCTGTCAGTGTTACCCCATCCCTTGCTCATGTCAAGCCATTTCAGTGCTTTCTGCTTATACTAAATATAAAATGCAAGCTCCCTTAGCACAGACACTCCTTTTCATTCCATCCTCCTGCCTTCATACATCCTGCTATCGCACATATCCTACGAGTGACCATCAACATCCAGAAGTAGTTACTTGCATTGCCTTCATATCTACAATCCCTTGCTGTCCTCTGTGTTTTTTCTACTTAAACTCTGCCCTCTAAGAAAGACAAATATTGTAAGTTTTCTATCATTTGGGGTCTGATTTGATATAAATACACAATATCATGCATGTATATATGATATGGAGTATAAGTAAATTTGTCTGGGAGAAGCAAAGAGGACCAATGGGAGGGGTGAGGAGAGACAGAGTGGGGCATTAAGGGAACATACTCAGTGTATTGATACAACATATACTTGTTTGCAGACTAAAAATACATTTAAAAGTAAAGAAAAATGGAATATATCAAGTCCAAGTTACACACATAATAATGTTTCTGTTTGTCAAAGGATAAAGACTTATGCCCATGTTATAGTTTTAGATCAATCAATCAGTCAATCAATCTATCTATCTAGTTGAGTCACATTTTATATTTCTCTTTCCTTAAAGTTGTATTCCTATGCTCCTGAAGTCCTGTAAACACATTATTTCTTATTCTAACTTGCATGCCAACCACACCTTTTTTTAAAAACATATCCTCCAAGCCATCTTTGAGTCTATCTCTGTGAGGTCTCCGGAACTCCAAACAAACTAAAGACACAGATCATGGTAGCTTGATCACATCACTTCAGTCTGGTGCCATAAGGAACATTTCCCAGCACTTAAACACACACACACAGCTTGAATCATCATACTGGATTTTCAGCTCATTAAAAGAACAGACTGTTTATTAAAGCATTGGTACAGGTCACCTAGGACTCATGTCCCAGGAACATGCAGCAAGAATTAAATAACTATCTTGAAATTGGATAGGGTTTGCAGCCTTGGGATAATGAGAAATTGTGTAAATTTAATTTCTTTTTTCCCCTATGATACACTGGAATGTAAATGTAGTTCACACACACACACACACACACACACACACACACACACACACACACACACACACACCACCTGTTTCGTTTTATCACATTACAAGCTCCCTTTAAGTTTCTCTTCAATGTGCTATGAAAACTTCCTTTGGCCTCGCATGCATGCTGCTTAGCACAAAGGTCATGCCCTTAATTTTCAAGTCCATTTCTGCAACTTTTTCATCATGAGCACAAGAACCCTCTTGCTTCTCTTGGACTGTAAGTGTATTTCTCTGTATTGTGAAACTCTTAGTTAAAAAAACTACCACCTAAAAACTCCAGACCTGAATTTTCATTAAAGTAATCACCCAGTTTCTCTTGCTTGCTATGACTATGTTGCTGTAATTTTTCTTAAAGATTTATTTTATTATTTTTTAAAATATTTGTTTTATTTTTGTGTATGATTGTTTGTCTGCATGCATGACTGTGGAGGTCAAAAGAAGGTACTGGATCCCCTGGGACTGGAGTGATAGATGGTTGTGAGCCACCACATGGGTGCTGCGAACTGAACCCAAATCCTCTGTAAGAACAGTACGTTTTGTTTTCTGTTCATAGGACTGAGAGAAAGGAAGAGAAGTGCATGGTCCACGATGAGTAGGAATACCTATGTACACAAGACAGCTGGGTTGGAAATGATATTTCCTTTTGTTACATGCCTGTAACACGTAGCCCATTTCCTTCATGGTGAACATCTTTCTGACATGTTTGTGTGCATGTGCATGTATGAGCACATGTGTGTGAAGGCCAGAGATTGATATTGGATGTCTTCCTCAATAGCACCTCACCTTGTTTCCCGAGACTGAGTGGCTCACTGCTCTGCTGCCCAGCAAGCTCAGAGAGCTTCTTTTTGCCCCGTCTTCCTCCCACGGCACTGAAATGAAATGCTTGCGCACTATGCATGGCTTCTCACAGTGCTGCTAGGGGTCTGAGCTCTGCTCCCCATCCTCTGGTGCTAAGCACTCTACCAACTAAGCCATTTCCCCCACGTCCTAGGTCTGACGTTACTGACTGAACCATCTCCCCTCTACACCTTCTGTGTCTGACTTCTATCATTTTATGTCCTTTAGAAGATGGATAGCCATTTTAGTTCAGTTTTAAAAGCAGATCATTCTCTTCAATAGGATCAGTCTCAATTTTTAAATGTTTTCCTAACATATAATTATCATCTACCAGAGACCCAAAAGTACTGTCAATGTGACTGAAATCAGAATGTAAATATTTTATCAACAGCTGTCAAATCTCAATTGGCAGCAAACAGAAAGCCCCTGAATTGCCAGCATCTAGGCAGGAGGCTATATTACTTAATTGACAGATAAGACATTCTTCTGGTTTCCATGTTCCTGTCAGCATTTTTAATGTATTAACATTGTGTGCTTCTCTACACAGTCACTGTGACAATCAGAATGAAGAGCAAATAACTTTGCTGTGCTCTCTGAGAAACACCCAACACAGGGTACCTGCTTGCCTTTCAGTACATTGCTTCAACTCATGATATCTACAGTGTCTGCTCCTGACATAGACTGAATACTGGTGTCAACGGATTATTATCACATTCATAAAAAGATAAAGGTTTGCCATTAGTAGTTTGAGAACTCAATGTTTTACTTTTTGAGTCTTCATTCAACCAACTTTCTAATTGTGAATGTGCTCAGCTTAGCCAAAAAGATCTCTGTAGACACACATAGAGATGACCTTCCATCCTCATTGTAGATAAAGAGACCACTGAATTGAGATTTCTCAAGTGGTCTTTCCAAATGACTTAGGTTATTTTCTGTTTACATCACTGTCTAGCCCTTTGTCCCTTCTCTTATCATTTTCCCCTAGGATATTTTTCCATTCCTACCCATTGAAGCAGCAGACATACTGGAGCAATGATTAATTTCTCTGAAGGCGACTAAGCCTACACCATTTTCTGACTCTACAGCCACACCTTTAATAAATATTTATAAGTCTCATGCAAGGAAAGGTGTGCTTTAGGGAACAAGGATAACAGATGAGGCCCTGTCCTCTTGGAGGGTATTGCCAAAGTGAAGGAGAGATGACGAATTATAAACAACTGCGACCCAATTATGTCTATCTTGCCCTTAAGCTATATCGGTATTTGCTAACAAGGGGATATTCTATTATGCCTTAAAAAATTAAACTCTTCCAGTTTTAAAGGGTATAGAACACGGTCCCCAGGACAGAGGAGAAGAGAGAGAGAGAGAGAGAGAGAGAGAGAGAGAGAGAGAGAGAGAGAGAGGAGAGGAGAATGGAGGAGAGGAGAGAAGAATGGAAGAGAGGGGAGGAGAGACAGAAAGATAGATAGACAGACAGACTAGGGAAAAGTGAATGAATGGAAGTGCCAAATGGTGTCAAGTGCTATAGGCCACAAGGGGAGAAAACAATGAGACGTATTAAAGCAAAGCAAAGGAAAGAGTGAAGTCAGAGATGAGGAAGCAAAAGAGAATGAGCACGAGTGAGCCAGAGCCCATCAGACCTGCTAAGTCATGGCAGTCCATTAGGGCTCATCGCAAATGCATGGGAAAGAACAGGTGGGTTCCAGCAGATCTTACTAGCTTTCCCAGAGTGGAGTTTGATGAGTACCAGATATGTTTCTGTGTGGCCAGAATGGAAGTCAAGTGATCCTAATGCCCTCGTCTGAGAAGCAGTATACTGAGGAATATGGCAAAAGATACCAGAGACCCAGGATGTATTTGGAGGAAAGCAAAGGAAAGGGAGGAGCTGATAACCCAAGAATCCCAAGCCAGAAAGAGACACTTGGTCTTCCCTAACTATCATAGAAAACCCAAAAAGATAAGGGACAATTTTGTGATGAGCTGGAAAGAACTTCTTTACACTCTTCTCCACTTACAAACAAAGGACAGAGGTCTGGGAAGGTGAAATGATTTTTCAAAACTAGACAAGTTGGACCATCACCTGCCAACCCATTCTCTTCATTACCAGCCCAGGGATTTTCCCCATTATTCAGCCCTTCCTCCTCAGATACAGCTCAGTGTCTTCTTCAGCACCTGCCATGATTTTTTCTTGGAAAGAAATTTCATTACATAACTTAATTTTTAATCTGCATTATTTCTTTTCTGGAACCAAATAAACATGATTAAAAATAATGGCTGCATGAAGAAGCATATTTGAGGTTGAGATCATAGGATAAAATATGGATTTTGGTGGCCACACATAGGCCACATCTTCTAAATGTTTGTTTCAAAAGGACAAAATACAATAAAATATGCTGGAAATTAGTATTGCATTTATTGCATTCCCCAGGATTCATAGGCAACTCCAATGCATCTCCCTGCTCCCAGACCTGATGTTTTTCTGCATATATTTTATTTTTCCCAGAAAGGAATAGATTCGCTTGGTTCACTTAATTTGATAATACACTAGTGGAATAAACTAATGGAAGCCTCATGACTTCACAGAACATTTGTTAGCTGAGCAGGCCCACTTAATAGCTGTAAAAATGTAACCACCAGCAGCCCAGGCTCCTTGTACCACACAGCCATATCAGGACTGGCCCAGGTGCAACATGGGGAAGGACAACCAATAGTCCAAGTGTAAATGTCACTAATGCCACTGACTGACTGGACAAAGTTATTAACATCTTAGAGCTGTTTCACCAGCTGCAAAATGCAGATAAAAGAAGTATGCAACCTGTCATACTGGTCTGAAGATTAAGTCAAGTGTGGAGAGATGTTGAGCATAAAGACCCAGTGTGAAGGCTCTGAATCAGCTTGGACTTTGCTTGAATCTGAGTGTCAGAGGATCCACTAAGCTCTGCTAAGTCAGTGCATGAGTGTATGTGTGTGTGCTCGTGAGCATATGTGCACATGTGTGTATGCGTGTGTGTATCCACAGTCTCTTCAGGGATTACACTCATTTTCTCTTTCTGCTCCTGACCCCTATGTCTGTTTTACATTTATCTTTGAGATTGAAATATGAGGCTATGCTTCTCTATTAGATTCTGAAACAGAAGAAAAGGAAAACATTTCAAGATCAATTCTTCCTAAGGAAGCCATCTTTAGGGCTCTTACCCTGAGTCCACTGGCTAGAACTGGATCAAACAGCTAAAGTAGTGGATCCTAGCCATAAAATAAAGGACACTTAGCTCACAAGCCCAGAGAAGCCGAATAGCAAGGTGAACCCAAAGAAAGCATATACAGATCCTCCTGGAAGTTGGAAGCAAACAAGATCATCAGGCAAAAGTTGGAAGCCAGGGGGCAGGGATAGAGGTGGGGGGTAGGGAAGTAAGGGAAGGGGAGAGGGAGAAGGAGAAGGGAGAAGGACTGGGGAGAGCTTGGGGGAAAGGGAGGGTGAAGATGGGGGAAAGGTGGACATTGGAGAAGGGAATAAGATATCTACATTAAGGGAGTCATTTTAGGGTTGGCAAGATACTTGGCCCTGGAGGGGATCCCAGGTGTCCATGGGCATGTCCCCAGCTAGGTATTCGGGCAGCAGAGGAAAGGGTGCCGGAACTAGCCTTGTCCCATAGTCACATTGATGATTATCTTGATCACCATTATAGAAATTTCATCCAATGGATGGAGATAGAGACAGAGACCCACATTCACATCAGAGCAATGGATTGAGCTCCCAAGGTGCAGTTGAAGAGCAGAAGGTGGGAGAAGATGAGTAAGGAAGTTAGGACCGTGAGGGGCTGGTCCACCTACTGAGACAGTGTGCCTGAACTAATGGGAGCACACCAAATCCAGCTGGACTGGGACTGAATGAGCATATGATCAAACCAGACTCTCTGAATGTGGCGGTGAAAGGGGACGGACGGAGAAGCCATCAACAATGACACCAGAACCTATCTCTTCTGCATGTATTATCTTTTTGGGAACTGAATCTTTTTGGATGCACACCTTCCTAGGCTGGGAGGGAGGGGGGTGGGCCTTGGACTTCCAACAGGGCAGGGCACCATGCTCTCTTTCAAGGAAGAAGGGGGAGGGAGGAGGGGTTGGGGGTAGCGGGAGGGGACCGGGAGAAGGGGAAGAAATGTAAAAATTTTATTTCTTTAATTATGTTTTTGAATGGAAAAAACAAAACAAAACAAAAAAACAAAAATAAACAAACAACAAAAAAAGAATACTGAGAAGATGGGATGGGACGCTGTTTTTTCCCCCTCTGAGACAAGATTTCATGAGGCAGCCTGGCTGACCTGAAACTCATGTAGCCTAGACTGACTTCAAGTTTGTGGTAATCATCCCACCTCAGTTTCCTGAGTGCCAGAGTTATAGATGTGAGTCACCATGTCCATTATGATGTGAACATTCAGTTGAAGGGCTAGGCTGCCCTTCACAGCATCAAGATTCTGCCAGGAAGGAAGCATGCATTTGGGGTAGGATAGTAACAGTGTGCGCTAGATAGAACAAAATTATTGTCAGCAGTAATGTGGAAAGAAAATTGTGCTGTCTCACAATCTTGTTCTTTCTTTATGCTCACAATCTGGACTTGGACCACTTGAACAAAGACAATATAAATCAAATGACAGTTCTTAAACTTAGGAGATTTGCAGAAGCAGGCCACTGCCCCAGAAGCTATTCAGGAATCTATAAGTTCAGTGTTCTGTTGGCACAAACTAAGACACATGCTGCTAATTCAAATATTCTGCATTCTGATGTTGTTGAGGTAAATCATCTATCTATCTATCTATCATCTATCTATCTATCTATCTATCTATCTATCTATCTATCTATCTATCTCTATCTATTTATCACCTCTCTTTCTACGCACACACACTTATTTAAAATAAAGTCAGCTTGTTTCAAATTTCTGTTAGCATGCCTTTACTTTAAATTTGAATCAGATGAGGAAATGACCCAGTGTTATTTCTACTAAGGCACAACTGAGCAATTCAGAATGCCTGCATAGTCATATTGAGATGCACACAGTCTGGGAATAAGTGGGGACAAGTTGTAATGGCATGTACGTTCAAAGATGCCATGGTGAAACCTATTATTTTGAAGGGGAAGAAGTGAGGCATGCAGCAGAAAATTCAAGTTGTCTCCAAAACCAGCTCATAATTTATTTTTCTCAGTGATCAGCTTAAAGACAAGCCATCAATTCCCCTTTGAAGCAAAGAATCAACTAGAAAAGACACTTACCTTACTGTACCTTTGTTGAAATTCGGAAGGTCCCGTGCTTGGCCACTAGTCAGAGTGCAGCACTAGAAAACAACAAAATGTGGTTAACAAAAAAAAACAGGACCATGGGAAGAGGAGGTCAACGGTTTAGAAAAAAAAATGATTCAAAGCAACATAAAGAGTTATAGAATGCCCGATTGGAAGTGAATTGAGACTGAACATCCAAGTTACCAGCAATGAGGGCACAGGGATTTAGAAAAACTCATTTCTATATCACTGGGGGCTGGGGAGATGGCTCAGTAAGTAAACTGCCTGCCATACAAGTATGGGAACCTCAGTTCCATCTTGAGAATTCACATGAAAAAGCTTGGCACGGTGCTGCACACCTGTAATCCCAGAACCTTGAAGGTAGACACAGGAGGAGTCCCAGAATTTCAGGCCAGTGAGAGAACATATTAAAAACAGGAGGGGGTGGGGGGCTGGGAAGAACTGAACCCAGCTGGATCCTGGTTTTGCAGCTTTATCCCTCAAGTCCCCCTGAGCTCAGGGTGACAAAGAGGGTCACCAAGGAAAGTGAGAACGATGACATTGCCATCCCTCCCTTTTCAGCCTCCTTATTTTCAGAGGGAAGTCATGTGCCTAAAATCCCAGAAGGCCCTGCATTCCACCATGCCCCCAAACATTCAAGAATAAACTCCTGTAACGACCTCATGAAGAGTCCCATCTCATAGGAGGAAACAATGAAATACTAAGGCCATCCCTCCACTCCATTTGGATGTAGCTCTAGCATGTGGCCAGAACTTTAGAGAAGTGACCTGGTTTGCTTTATGTTGTGGTAAACATGGGGATCAAAAGCAACATGGGGAGGTTAGGTTTTACTTCATCTAATGTGTTATAGCTCATCACTGAGGGAAGTTGAGGTAGGAACTAAAGCAGAGACCATGAAGCAACACAGCTTATTATCTTGTTCCTTACAATTAGCTTAGCTACCTTTCTTATGTGTCTCAGGCTTACCTGCCCGGGAATGGCTATGCCCATAGAGGGTGGGCCCTCCCCCTCCCATACCAATCAGAAATAAAGAAAATGCCCTACAGACACGACGACAGGTGAATCTGCTGGAGGCAGTTTCTCAATAGAAATTCCTTCATCCTAGGTACGTTGAAATTTGTGGCAATAAAGCACTTCTTTATTAATCTAATTTTTAATAATTATGTGTATGGAGGCTAGAGACCAATCTGAGTGTCAACCCTAAAGAATACTGTCTACCTGGCTTGAAGTCCATAAGTTATGCTAGGTAAGCTGACTGATAAGCCTCAGGGATATGTAATTCTCTGTGTTCCCCAGTGCTGGAGTTACAAGTGTGTACCAGCACATTCAGTATCTTTAAGCAGAGAGCAAACTCAAGTACTCATGCTTATGGGGCAAGTACTTTATTGACTGATCGATCCCCCGGCACCAGCCCTGGAAGCATTGCTTTTAAAGGTTACTCAGGCAAAGAGAAGGGTACTGTGGGAAAGCATAGAGGAGCCTGTGAGTGTGAAGGACGCTACTGTGAATGACGTGAAGGAAGCAGGCATCACAGAGAAGCAAATGGGACCAGGCCTGCATGGAAGGGACAGGTGAGAAAGAGGACCTTCAAAGGGAGAAGTCGGCAGGAACCTAGGGTCACACGCAATGAACTTTCTCAGCAAGGAAGAGGGAACTGAGCAGCAAACTCTACAAGTGTGGCCGGTGACAACGAAAGCTCAGAGCTGGACAGCAAACTTTAAGGATGTTCTATAGCAACTGGGAAGTGTATTTCATAAGTCCAAAATAGATCTGCATTATGTCCGTTTAAGTCTACAAAGAATGGATGGGGGAAAACTGAGAAGGTATAGGCACATGGCTACTTTGAGAACCACTTTTCACAGCTTTAGATATCTGCCATTTGGACCCCTGCTCTTCCTTTCCTTGGGCCTCCCCCTGTACCACGGCTCACAGTGTGGGAACCACCAAGGAACTCGTGCCTATTTGCACCTGAAATAAACAAAAGCATAATGGATCCTTCCTTTCCTGGGTGCCCTTAATTGAGAAGAATGTGTGACCAAAGGAAGGGTTGGGGCTGAACATTCTATGACATCCACTCATTTTGCATATAGGGAAACTGAGGCTTAGGTATGGGGTAGCAGTTAGGCCACCCACAGCCTAGACCTAGAATCTAGTTGCTTGCGTGTTCTACCTTTGAATTATCGTACGTGCTACATAATCACTAGAACTTTCGTGTCTTCTATGCAGCAACATATCCTTGGAAATGAACATGTATACCCAACCATATAAACACTTCCACCCCTTCTAGAGATGTGTTCCAATGACACTTTGGTGGGAGGAGGCGGTATTTCTTTTCCTCATCAGCATCTAAGAAGCAGTTTCTTTGTGGCACACTGATGAGTGCAGAGCTCATCTGCCGCTGTTGATGTCCTCACAGAATCCCACACTGGTATCACAAGCAAGTAAGGCCATGCTTCACTTTTCAAGTGGGTCCTGAAGATTGGACTCAAAGGGCAAATGCATAGCTAGGTGATTCTTTTCACATGCGGACCAGCCATCTCTCTAGGTGATTTCATCAACACGCAGGCCAATCGTCTCACAGTGCTCTACCATCTTCCAGAGAGCAGTGACTGAGCCAGTGCCCACCATTTGGATTTCATTGTTAAAATTGATTAAGTCTGCCAGAGCAGACTTTGGTCAACACCCTCATCATGTTTGTATAATTTAAAACCAGGACTCCTAACTTGCTGACATGTTGGATCCAGAGAGCTTCAACAAGTCAATACATGGCCATGAGTAATGCAAATTTACACATTAATATGACAATAGCGCACAAGGAATAAATCATGACATTTTCTGTTGATGTAAGTTTCTGTTTCTCCAGAATCAGTACAGCAAAGTATTAATTTTGAAAACTATCAAAGGTGCTAACTTCCATCCTGGCTTCAAATTCACTGTATTGCCAATTAATTGTGCATGGAATTCACTTATGAGTAAGCTTTAAATCTTTGACTGTAGAAGATTGGATTTTGCAAATCTCAGTAACTATGGTTCAGAAGGTTACAGACTTAAGAGTATGACTGGTGATATCAAGATGGTGGTCTTCATTATGCGGATAGCTGAACACAGACGGCCACAAAGCTGGGACAGAATAATAACCACGGAAGGGGAGAAGACAGATTTCTTTCCATGGGACTACAAACTACTCCTTTGATTGACAATGTGTAAGAGTTAGGCTGTCCTGTCCTCTTTTTAAGTAACAGTCTTTTTCTGGATTTACCCATAGTGACTCTAAGAACTGTGTGAAGTTGCAACTCTGGACTTTCAGAATGATTGTCTGACAGGATTTGTGTCCTTAAAACTTAGCTAAAAAAAAATCTTTGATGCTTTCCAATTATTCTGAGGATACATACTTCTCTTATCTCCAAAAAAACACAAAGCATCAAGTTAGATGTTCTCTTTCTTTCTTTCTTTCTTTCTTTCTTTCTTTCTTTCTTTTTCTTTCTTCCTCCCTCCCTCCCTCCCTCCCTTCCTTTCTTTTTCTTTTTCTTTTTACAATTTAAGTGGATGATAAATGAGTCCCTCATCATCTGAGTTAGACAGAATTAAACCTGCTCACAGTCTTGAAATAACTGGGCTTAATTAACTAATTTAACTCTTTAATTCTTCTGAGATTAGATACTGGACCCTTAGGGATAATCAAAATATTCCCATTTTAATTTCAAAGTTTGCTAACCTACTTCATTTGAAGACCAAAATAACAAGTACTTTGGTGAGATTGAGACCAAAATCCTTTCTACAGGTATATGATAACTATAGCCCCCAAACTCAGAGGTTAAATAAAACCCATTTGCATTACATTGATGTTGGTGATCATGCAGAAATTCACCCTTTCCATGATCTGTCTATCGTCTCACTTTTTTTTATCAGTCCATTCATAGTATGGGAGACAAAGCAATTTAGACCATGAAATGATATTTTGGGCGTGTATGTGTGTGCATGTATGCATGTGCATATGAAAGCAAGAGGTCACCTTTGGGTGCTGTTGCTTGGGTGTCACCCACCTTGTGTTTTTGACTTAGGATGCCATTGATCTCTAGGGATCCTCCTGTCTCCATCTCTCTAGCTCTGTGATTAAAAAAGGCTTCTCATGTGGGTACCAAGGGTGGAAATCTGGTCCTTAGGCTTACACAGAAGGTACTTTATCAGCTGAACTATCTGTCAAGCCCTAAGATGGTTCTTTCAATAAAACAACCTCATATAAGAAAACCTAAAATAGCAGCAGGCAAAAGGAGTTGGGAGAGTTTGGTCATTATTTTCAATGTGTAAATGAAATACATAGGTCCACTACTGTCCCAAAGTATAGTCCAGTAAGTAAATGACATGCCTGGCAGGCAAGCTTGCCACACCCCTTTTTATTAAATGCCATATGATATTAGTAGGAACAACCATAACAAATCTTTACCAAAATTTTGTTCTAGTATGTTTTCTGTTGCTGTGATAAACATCATTGCCACAAGCAACTTGGGGAGGAAAAGGCTTACTTGACTTAAGGCTACAGTCCATCATTGCAGGAATTAAAGACAGAATCTTGATGTAGCAACTGAAGGCAGGAATTGGAGCAGAATCCCACAGAGGAATACTGCTTACTGGCTTTCCTAGCTATCTTTCTTGGACAACCCAGAATTGCTTGCCTAAGGATCGTACTGCCCATGGTAGGCTTTGTGTCTTTATGGAGACGAGAAATATGTATCCTTAAAAGAGTTAGAAAGCAGAAAAGATTTTTTTTCAGCAAAGTTTTGAGGAAATGAATCCTGTCAGATTATTATCTTAAAAGCCCAGAGTTGCTACTTCACGCAGTTCTTGCCACTTCACTGTGGGTAAATCCAAAAGAGACTATTACTTCAAATGTGGACATCAACTAGAAAATATATAGATTTCATGCAACATGAGAAAAAAATTTAATAATTTAATGAGGTAGCATAAGACCTTATAAAATCAAAGTATTAACTAAGCATTTTGGCTGTAGCAAGCAATTGAATGTTACTTAAATTTATTTAATTTACTTTTAAAAGATACAAGAAAAACTGAGGAAGGAGAAACTTGGCATAAACACACACACACACTATTTTGTTATCTTGTCATGCCCATCTTTAATTTCCATTCAATTTATTATTCAATTCTACTATGTACAAATACCAAATGGAACTTAGTTTCAGCTCTGATTTTCTTTTAAATCATAAAGCTCTAGAAAATTGAAGTAAAAAAATCTATATTAGCCCAATTCTTACAGATTATGAGTTCCATTTTTGTTTATATTGAGGTTAAAATGAAATATAAATTTTAAGTAGGCTATGGCTGAAGACGAAGCACATTTAAACATACTCTGTTTACTAGCATCCTTCACTATAAGGATAAAAAAGCCGGGGTCAATCTTGTGGATTCACCTGGCGCTAAGGAAATTCCCAGGAATCTACAAAGATGATCCAGCTAAGACCCAAAACAATAGTGGAGATGGTGCATTAACTATCCTTCCCCTGTAATCAGATTGCCAAAGGAGACAGATGCCGGAACCTTACTGGTAGGCTCAGCCTCATGGTGATACATAGATTAATAGAAATGTGTTAATTTAAGATGTAAGAACTAGATAGAAATACACCTGAATCATCAGCCAGTGTTGTCATTAAGACAGTTTCTGTGTGATTATTAAGAGTCTGGGTGGCTGGGAACAAAAGAACAGTCTCTGCCTACAAAATGACTTCCATCGTCTGGGGCATGAATCCACATAAACCCTAAAAAAAAAACTTTATAAAAAGAAAGAAGTTTTCTAGAACCACAAAAACAGGAGTCAATTGGAGTTTCTTGGTAGCCATTTTTTTTTTCCAGAATGGCTTTGTTTGCTGGTGGTGAGCAGAGATGCAGCTCCTTTAAGAGAAGGCTTCCTGACTCAGCATTAACAGCAAAAACTGTGAGGTTCCTTTAAGAAACAGCTTCCTGGTTCATGCTGGTAGTATAAATGGCTCTGGCTTCTTTAGGATGGCTCTGGCTTCTTTAAAATGTCCTGCTTGAATTGGGTTTGTGAGCAACGTGCTTGGTGTCGGCATGGGCCAACTACTTCCCAGAATTGAGGTGGTGTGCACAGCTCCCACCTGGTGGTCCCAGATCTGGCAGTGACTGTACCTCCACCATGTTAAAAGGCCAAGAGAGGTGGAGCCAGCATCCAGGGCTGCTGCAACCACATTGCTTACCATTTTAAAATGCTCCTTGTCAGGAAACGATTTTAGATACACAATAGGACAGGTTTAGACATAAAAGACCTCTAAATGAGACACAATGTGTTTTAAAAAATGTATGTAGTCTTGGGAGAGAGAGGAATAGGTATAGACATTTATAAAAAGAAATCAATAGTTTAAAAAAATAAGAGTACAGGCAGCCATAGATTAAAGTAGTAAAGATAATAAAATATTAAAATGAAATAGAATAATAAAATATAAGCCTATTAAGCCACGTAAAAATGGAAAATACACAGAGAGTCTGAATTATGTATATTATTGTGTTTTCTTTGAATTTTTTGACTGCAGATAGACATTTGATTCTGGATGCTGCTAAACTAAACCAACATATATATTTTAAAGATATCTTGACTTCAAAATTTGAGTCTAAGGATATGTTACTTTGGAGAAAAGGTTCTGCTTTTGTTTCCACAGAGGATAAGAACCTGTGGATTCCTTCCAGGCTAATGTGGTTTGATGGAACAAGACCCCCAGAAATTTTTCCATGAACTCTAAAAATACTTTGCCCAACAAACAGCAGGAAGCAGTTTGGAGAAAACAATGCCCAAATTCCCAAAATGATTGTTTATAAATGTTTATTTTCATTTTAAAAGGATTGGTTATAAATGACAATAGTCACAGTAAATTTTTTTAGAAAGGGGGATATGATATAGAGATGAATATTTTCCATTGGTATGGATCTTGGTCTATTGATACAAATTTAAGGTCGAGTTGCTACACTTGTGTATATGTATTTCTGCTTGTGTTTAAGGTATTGTGTTTGTGCAACTCCTTCAAAATGTAATGTATAATTAAGATAGTCATCTATAGTAATCAAACTTTTAATTATGTTAGTTAGATTTTCTAGATATACAGAGATATGTTTCAGTTAGATAATCTTCAACACTTCAAAGACCTACAGAATATGCCAATTAAAATATTTTAAGAGCTTAGACTTTTCTCGACAGTGAGGCATGCATGTCTGTTTCTGGCATCACCAATTACTTCAGAGAGGTTGATGGGCATTGAAGAAACTTGTTATGAAATTTGCCTTCAATGTGACAAGACTAGTCATTTGGGCAAGAGACTGCTTTTGCCTGGACTGCTTGATGGTATTCTGTATGAACTGGACAAGCAGGACCCACAGAAAAGTGACCGCTAAACTTTTCAAAAGACAAGATGGTCCTTTAGGGTTCCTGCTTCATGAAAGAAACCACCAGACATTCTGCAGGATACAGAATAAAGTAACTGACAAACTGCCAATATAAGCAAAATAGTCTTTCAAATTTCCTGCTTCATGGAAATGTCTGCAAGATACTATGGACCTGCGGACTAAAGATGGATGCCCCAATGTTACAGAAAAACTTCAGGTGACTGTCCAGGTAGCGAGATATCTCTGTCAATTCTAGAGTTTTGGAAGTTGCTTACAATGCACTTACTATTTACTTAGGTAATGTTATATGCTTCTGGAATCTTTGATGGAGGTGAAGACTAGATAGTTTTAATTATAGTTTTCCTTAGTTATAATAAAAGATAATTTAGATACCAAACTTTAGACTCACAAAGATAGCATAGATGATAGAGTATTTTCCTTAGTTTGCCAAATAGTAAATGGACTAAATATTGTAACTATAATTCTTGCTTGATAACTGTTTTATATATGTAATTCTACTATGTTAAAGATAAAACCATTCTCTTTTAATTAGACAGAAAAGGGGAGATGATGTGGGATGTCCTTCTGTATATGTGTTGTTTTTATTGGTTGATGAATAAAGCTATTTCAACCAATGGCTTAACAGAGTACAGCCAAGCAGGAAATTCGAACAGAGATATACAGAAAGAGTAGGCAGAGTCAGAGAGATGCTATGTAGCTGCCAAAGGAGACAGATGTCAGAACCTCATGGTGATACATCGATAAAAAGAAATTGGTTAATTTAAGATGTACAAACTAGCTATAAATACACCTGCTCCATTGGCCAAACAGTGTTGTAATTAATATAGTTTCTGTGTGATTATTCAGGTTCTGGGTGGCTGGGAATGAAAGAGCAGTCTCTGTTTACAATGACTACCTTAATTATTATTATAAAACTTTTATCCAATAACAGATAGAAGCAGATGTAGAGATTTACAGCTCAGTACCAGGCTGAGCTTCTGGAGTCCAGTCATAGAGAGGGATGAATGATAATGTGAGCAAAGAGGGTCAAGACCATGATGGGGATACCTACAGAAACAGCTGACTCGAGCTAGTGGGAGCTCACCGACTTTGAACTGACAGCTGGGGAACCTGCATAGGACTGAACTAGGCCCTCTGAATATGGGTGACAGTTGTGTGGCTTGGGAAGTTGTGAGGTCACTGGTAGTCAGACTAGGAATTATCCCTAGTACATGAACTGACTTTTTGGAGCCCATTCCTTATGGAGGGATACCTTGCTCAGCCTAGATACTAGGCGGTTGGGGTGTAGAGCTTGGTCCTACCTGAAGTGATGTGACAGACTTTGTTGACTCCCCACAGGAGGCCTTACCCTTTCTGAGGAGTGGATGGAGGGTGGGGTAGGGGAAAGGTGGGGAGTGGGAGGAGGGGAGGAAGAGGGAACTGGGAATGATATGTAAAATAAAAAAGATTGTTTAAAAAAAGATATAAAAGCAACATCCTAAAATTCCAGCTCCACTTAGTAAGTTAAACTTTTGAGTGTATATTAATTATACAAAGGAGTAGATTTCAGTATAACATTTTCCTATTGTACCAGCTCCTTTTATAGTATTTCTAAGAAGCTTTAATTCTTAATATATGATTTTGTGTGTGTGTGTGTGTGTGCACACGAGTGCAGGTGTACATGGATCTCAGAAGATGGCACCAGATTCCCCAGAGCTGGAGTTACAGGAGGTTGTAAACCACCTGGCATGGATGCTTGTACCCAAACTCGGGACCTCTGCAAGAGCACTAACTGCTCCTAACTATTGAGTCATTTCTACAGCCCCTACAGTGATGAATATAAAGGAAATTCATAGCAGTGAATATACTATGGGGACTCCATCTGCTAACCAAGTGACTTATGAGAATTTGAACCTCGGGAGAAAGGGTGATAAGAGGTGGCTAGTTAGTGCCACTGGAACAGATGAGGTGGGTTAAAGAGGCAACATAGGTTTAAACAATTTCACTTTTCTTCTTGTACTATAAAAGGACCACTTTGTGCTTGGACCATATAAAGAACTTTTACTTGGTACCGTTTGTGACTTGAAATATTCAATCACATGCAAGCCTAGAAGACAAGCTTATTTATAATTATCAGCAGCCTACAGCGAAAGGATGGTGTGAGGAGTAAGAGACCAATACAGATTATTCACCGTGTATCTGCCTGTGCTCTCTTGAACCCTGACCTCTACAAGCCTTAATTCCAAGCAACTCAACTCAGAAGCAGAATCTGAAAAAAGACCATTAAAACAAAATAATACACAATAAAATTATTATTATAATTTTTTACTTTTTAAAATTACAATTACCCACTCAAAAGAAAACTTAAATGGTCTTTGCTTCTTCTACTCTCAGTTTCCTTGGTGCTAATTACCTGTTTGACACCTGTCATTCTTTGTGCCCGCCTCTGAAATATACCCATCTCCTGTACAGTGACAATTCTAATCAGATGTCTATATATTTGTCATTCACACAGGACACAGAGGAGTCTTTTTAATCAATCTACATGGATCTTAGGTGGGATCTGTATGAAAACTGATCTACCTCACTTGGTTGGTCCTTTTGCAAAATATAGAATTAAGGTTTCTTGTTTCTTCCTATTATAAACAATACAGTATTAATAATCTTCATATACATATGTAGACTCATTTTAGCCATGCATTTGTACAGTTATAATGCAAAAGTTATGGAATATTCACATCTAAAATTTTGTTTGATGCCAATAAACTGTTTAGCAAAAAGTAGCTATTTTATTTCTCCTTTCCTTACCACAATTAGATATTATCTCTACTGATCTATACACGTTATACTCATCAGTTTGTGCAAACATTTCCATTATACAGTGTCTGCAGCTATATACCCCTCTCTCCATGTGTGTGAGCTCTCAGTGATATTGTGCAGGTATTTCCACTATACAGTGTCTACGGCTATATACCCCTCTCTCCATGTGTGTGAGCTCTCAGTGATATTGTGTAGGTATTTCCATTATACAGTGTCTACAGCTATATACCTCTCTCTCCATGTGTGTGAGCTCTCAGTGATATTGTGCAGGTATTTCCACTATACAGTGTCTACGGCTATATACCCCTCTCTCTCCGTGTGTGTGAGCTCTCATTGATACCTTTCACTATTCTTGGAATCCCTTGGACTCTTGTGCTGAGGGGGACAGTCATTTGGGAGCAAGATTTGTCTAGATTCCTATGTTGAAAAGAAGAAAAAGATAATTTTCAGAAAATATATTTGGTGAGAAAGAAAAAAATTAACTATAATTCAAAGAAATGATTCTAAAAGGCTTGGAATCTTAAAGTGTGAAAACTACAAAATGCTCCCTTTAGTGAGTCAGCTTATGAGGAAAGACAGCCCAGCCTAAAAGTCAGTGCTATTATTTCTCCCATAAAACCATAACCTAAAAATTTCTAACCCACCAAATGGTTTCCTGTAATCTTTAAAAGCTTAATTTTTTTTGAGAAAAGAAAAGGTTCAGTTCCCAAACTCCTTAGATTTGTAAACAGTGCTATATTTTTAAAATGCTGCTTTCCAGTGGATGCTGGTGAGCTCAGGGGTTGGAAATGTTAGTCATCCTTTTCTTCAGGTGACCGTTCTCAAATCCTGATCCAGGTGACTTTAATTACAGTCTTTAAAGCGCAACCTGCTCTTAGTGTCTCTCTTGCTCAGCACTTCCCTGTCTCTCTAAGTCCTAGCTTGAGTATGAAGTTCAGGAATAAATATGCCAGCGTTTCAGTGGTTTCGCAGAGCTAACCAAGTCATGGTGTTTACAAGGGTCAAGGAACAGAGTTTTGAAGGGATGAAATGTTCCTGGGGTTTAGATTCTTATAAAAAGGACATTCCTTTGAATGCTCCCAGAAGGAGCTAAAGAGCCATCTTACAGGATCAAGAGGGAAATCTGCCCCCCAGGTCACCGCTCTACAATAGAACAGCCAGACTCAATTCCTGTACTTTGGAGTTGACTAGGAGACAGGGAACTATGAATAGTCTTTGCTCCAATTTAAAGTCTGTAGTCAGATTTGCTCTTAAGCAAGCAAATAAAGGTATTATGCTGTTTGCTATCCACAACTGACTTATTTGGAGATATTTTCTTTTCTGATTCTTCAAAGTCTTTTGGTTTTATTTTATTTTATTTTCTTAGGTTCTTCCAGAAAACCTTTTATTACATCATAAAAGCAATACTAGGCAACAGATCTTTCAAAATACGTTCTTACCAACTTTCTGAAATTAAAAACGTATAACCACATCGATAAGATCTTAATAACAAAGAAGTTAAATATAAACTTTCATATGCAAAATAGATGACTGTAAAATTGGCAACCTCAGAGGTAAGTACTAAATCTCCCTGTGGAGGCTTATTTTTCATATATATATATATGAGAAACATAGGCTTAATTTGAGGAGTGGCTTCTGAAATCTACAGTTTGGGCCAGCCCTCTACAATTCTAGTGTTCATAGTCAACCAGACCCTGGACAAAACATTTAGGATCACAGTTATTTTAATTCTAGTTTCCAGAGCAAGCCAAGCTACTTCTAGGTTATCTCACTCAGGATAGTGTTTTCTATTTCCATCCATTTGCATGCAAAATTCAAGATGTCATTGTTTTTTACCACTGAGTAGTACCCTAATGTGTAGATGTGCCACACTTTCTTATCCATTCTTCCATTGAGGGACATCTAGGTTGTTTCCAGGTTCTGGCTATTACAAATAATGCTGCTATGAACATAGTTGAACAAATGCTTTTGTAGTATGATTGGGCATCTCTTGGGTATATTCCCAAGAGTGGTATTGCTGGATCCTGAGGTAGGTTGATTCCCAATTTCCTGAGAAACCGCCACCCTGATTTCCAAAGTGGTTGCACAAGTTTGCATTCCCATCAGCAATGGATGAGAGTTCCCCTTACTCCACATCCTCTCCAGCATAGGCTATCCTTGGTGTTTTTGATTTTAGCCATTCTGACAGGTGTAAGATGGTATCTCAAAGTTGTTTTGATTTGCATTTCCCTAAGGAAGTTGAACATGTCCTTAAGTATCTTTCAGCCATTTGAAATTCTTCTGTTGAGAATTCTCTGTTCAGTTCAGTACCACATTTTTAATTGGGTTATTTAGAATTTTAATGTCTAGTTTCTTGAGTTCTTTATGTATTTTGGAGATCAGACCTTTGTCTGATGTGGGGTTAATGAGGTCCATTTGAAGAGCAGAAGGAGGGAGAATATGAGCAAGGGAGTCAGGACCACGAGGGGTTGGTCTACCCACTGAGACAGTATGCCTGAGCTCCTGGGAGCTCACCAAATCCAGCTGGACTGGGACTGAATGAGCATGGGATCAAACTGGACCCTCTGAATGTGGCTGACAATTGGGGAAGACTGAGAAGCCAATGATAATGGCACTGGGATTTGTCTCTACTACACGTACTGGCTTTTTGGGATCCTATTCTATTTGGATGCACACCTTCCTAAACTTGGATGTAGGGGGGAGGGCCTTGGACTTCCCACAGGGCAGGGTACCTTGCCCTTTCTCAGGACTGGAGGGGAGGGGGGAGGGTGTGTGGGGGAGTGGGAGGGAAGTGGGAGGAGGGGAGGAAGTGGGAATTTTGATTGGTATTATTTATAAAGTAATAAAAATGTTTTTAAAAAGCTACTTCTCCTTCTGTCCCAGAAAAAGAAAGTTGCTGTGAGATGAGCTAACACTGTTCTGAGGATGAACAGTCTGAGTTCCTTGGCCACTTTTACAGCAACTATGTACAGGCAGTTTTATTCTTAATTAATTATGTGCGTGTGTCTGTGTGTGTGTTACATGGGTTCGTACCCATGGAGGTCAGAAGAGGCATCAGATCCCCTTGAGCTGGAGTTACAAACAGTTGTGAGCTGCCTGACATGGTGCTGAGAGCTGCTAAACTTGGGTCCTCTGCAAGAGCCATGATTGACTTCACCTTCTCACTGAACCAAAACAAAACAGTACCTCTTTAACTTGTTTCTGCCAGGCATTTTGTCACAGGGCAATGAAAGTGTGCGATACATGCCCTCTATGACAATCCCACACTTTTGGTTCACTCTGATGCTTATTATTTTCCTTATAGTTGAACATTACCTACTGATATATTTAGGCATCTTTACTTTCAGAGTCCATGCGCCCAAAATGTGCCTTTACATGTACCTTGCTGCCCAGATGGACAAACAACCCAAACCAGAGGAAATGGTAAAGTCAAGCCCAGCACTTTTCAACTGCAGTACTTTTTTTTATACACTGTAGCTAAGACAAAATCTAACAGTTAATTCAAAGAAAGGAAACAGCTGTGGGCAGAGACCATTTATGAGTGATTCTGTAAGATGTGATAGAGCAAGATACTTAGGGATACTGTCGAGAGACAATAGTAATGATAGAATGTAAAAGGGATGGTCACATGGTATTCTAAGCACAAAAGAAGCCTCCATGAAACTTTATAGTGGTCCACTTAGTATAAATGGTCACAGATTATCTTACCATTGTATTGAAAAAGTGAGGGAAAATGGTTCTTGAACTGTCTCTTATGTAGTGTGTTACACATAATTATACTTATGTACAAGGGAGATGGCTCAGTGGGTAAATTGCTTGCTGCACAAGTATGAGGGTCTAAGTCTAATGCCCAAGTGAAGATAGATGCAGTAGTGCATGCAGCTGTAATCCTGTAAACCCAGCACTCATAAGGTAAGATGGAGGCAAAAATAGAAGAAAACCTAAAAACTTGTGGGGCAGCTAGCCTCATATATGAAGAAGCAGCCCATCTCAAAAGAGGTAGAGGTGATGACTGGCACCCAAGATTGTTCTTAACCTCCACATGTGTGCTGGGACATGCATATGCCTACACACACACACACACACACACACACACACACACACACACACACACACACAACTACAGACATTTTAAAGTCATGCTGGTTCAAAAATATCCCCTTGTTTCATTATCTTTATCAAAACTAACTCTTGCAGGAATTGTATGGCACCACCAGGATTGTCTGATTTGGACACTTAGCCAGCACGAAAGGGTTTCGGGGGGCAAAATTGGCAATAACATCAGGTTTCACAGATGTTCACATTTCCTAGATTGTATTCAATGTTCCTGTAGCTCTGTAGTATGCTAGAAAGAGATTCAGTACTTAAGTAAATTTGAGAGCAACTGGGTTATTTCAATAATATGTTTTTTCACGATTACAGAAGTAGCCAGAAGTGTGGACACTAAGATATAGACTGTGACTTTCCTGAAGGCATGTCCATTCCAACACTTGCTTTTCTCAACCTTGTTTGGATGGCTCAAGTACTCTTAGTGAACACAAGGCAACTGCTGCATTCTTCTAGCAGCTAAGAAATGATCATCTCTATTTTTGTACAGGAAAAATAAAACTCAGTCTGTCTTAGATGATAATGAAATTTGTTCTCAAGTATGAATAAGTATTACCCAAGTTTATTGACTCTATAATGTAATGAAAAATAAATTTACCTTCCTGGAAAGGGAGTACTGAATATTGTGTTGAACACCACAACAACAATAGCAACAGAATCTAACAATATTATTTAGAAATACCACATTTTGAAATGCAATCTTGACATTATGAGATACACTCTTAAAATTCTAGTGAGCCCCCTGAGACCATATTTTGCTATTATTTTTACCTCTTAAATATTTGGAAAGGTCACTTTGAAGATGATGAATTATAATTTTGGCAATTCCATCTGTACAGCTGTTTCAGGAAATATAACATGACTGTCAGTGTAAACACCATGCTTAATCAGATTCTCTGGAGTTTTCTGTTAAACAATCTTTCAGAAAATATTCAAGTGTCTTAAATTAGTCTAGTGTTTTCATGTTAGTTTTAACAATGCTTTTGATTGGTGAATGGTTAACACAGACTTCTGGATATTGGACTACCAGCAGCCAAGGGCACCCTGGACCTTTGTGGCAAATGCACATAGTGAGAATCCCCTTAAGAGATTCCCAAGGGAAAATCTTAAAGAAAGGTTGCATAAGATATCCAAGTATTATGTCAAGGGATAGATAAAATGATAAAATCCTGATCTAAAGTTCTTTAGCAACTTTGGCAACTTCCTCATCTTACAATTAAAAAAAAATCTTCACAAAATAGGCTGGGTATCAAGGCTTATGCCTGTAATCACATTCCTTGGAAGACTGAGGTAGAAGGATTTATTAAAGTTCAAGGATACCCTGGATTACATAGTGAGTTCTAGGTTAGCTTTTGCTACTGAGTCAGACCCTGGTCAAATATGATAACAGTAATCTTAAGAGACACATAGGAAATCTAGTTGTACCCAAGTGGATTTGTTGACTAATCCGGTTAAAAGAAGTCACGTGGTCAGCTTGCAGATGACTGTTAATAGTGGTGGTTATAAATTGGTGGTTATGCTAATACTATTTATTTATTTAGGGTACTTTTATCTCTGAAATTGTCCCTGATGCATATTGATTGATGTTAAATACACATGTGAAAGAAAACAAAGAGGTAATACCATGACAGGCAATCAGGATGATTACTGCAGAAGTGAGAAATAGGAGTCCTATAAGAAGCATGTTTAGAATCCAGTGTTGGTGGTCCACTTTCATTTTGGTGTCAATTCATGGTGCAGATTGTTGCAACATTTCTGTCAGGGATTAAACACTATGGTGATGGAGACAGAGACCTGTATCAGTCATGAGGTACCATTTTTCTTTTCCACTCAAGAGATGTTTACTCTCTTTAGGTGATTGGTGAGTATACAGATTATATTCTGGAGATATCAATGGGAGTTATATATTACCTGTGTGTTTGTTTGAACAATGAATGCAAGGTTCAGTGCTTACCGTGCAAGTGTGAAGACCAGCGTTCAGATCACCAGAGTCCACTTAGATGCTGGGTGAGTGTGATGTCTCACCTGCAATTCCAGTCTCAGGAGGTAGAGACAGAAGATTCCCAGAGCAAGCTAGCTAGCAAGACAAGCTATATCTACAAACTCTGTGTCTGCCTGAGAACCCCTGCCTCAATGAATACATTACAAGGGCAATGCAGATAAGGCCTGGCATCAACCACCTCAGGATTCAAAATCTTGAACACAAGAGTACCAATCTACTAGCAAACACACACACACACACACACACACACACACACACACACACACACACACACGTGGAAATGGAAACAACAAAACCAACAGATGTATTCTGTTAGTTAAGGCTTCTGCTTGGTCTTTATAAAACAGCAAGACTTAGAAGGCCCTAGTGTTAGTGGAGCAAAGGGATTCACTTCTACCTATGTGAGCCTCAAGGGTAGACCAGGAAAGGAGTGTTTTCTTGACTGTCAACTGGCAGTTGCTTTTCTCTTAGAAAGAACTAAAGTACCTGAGCCTTAGATTTAAATGAAATCAGGTATCTTTAAAGATGTCTCACTTTACCTTTTGAACACAAGAAATAAAGCTGTATGTATGAAGTGTATAGGAGATAAGTGGTATGTGGAAGTGCTAAGAAGCTAGAAGTTACTATTGCTATTTACTGGGACATCCTTAAGCACACTAGCCATGGCATTCTTTGCAAAGCCTGACCATATATCCTTCTCCTGCCGGTTATCTGCCTGAGTTGTAAGATCCATGTCTGGTCTATGGGAGTTGCACAGAAATGGTGCCTCCACTGCAAGATGGCTAGGTCAGGTAAAGACAGAGTGCTGGGAGAGACCTCCTAAGAGAGCTGCCAAGGAAGGAGAACCGGGAAAGGGTAGGATTTGGATATTTGATCTCACTGGGGAGTATAAGAAATTGATACAGAAATGGTTTCTTTCTTGTAACAACAATAGTTCTAAAAACATTTTTAAAAATTCTGAATGAGTTGGGATATGAAGAAAAGAATTAGATTCATTAAATGACTTGTTATTAAAATCAAACTTAAATAGTATGAGTATTGAGAACTATGTCAGCCAAATATTAATATAGCCATTCTTCCATTTTATTAGAAATTAGAAGTGAACCACTTTTCAGATAATAGACTATTTTTATTTAAATGCAATACCTTTGAGTTTAAAAAGTCCATCAACCTTTAGTGTCCAGAATATTTATCACTTTGACAGATGTTTTTAGAATTGTTGACAATTAGACTCTGATTTGGGGATTTAAGCATATTTTAAATATAAATAAGCCTAAATTCTATAAATTCGTTTCTACTTATGTGTGAATTAATTTTTTTTAAATTTATTATTAGTATGTGATGTGTGTGGACTGTGTGTGGAATTAGAGGACAATTTGTGAAGTCAAACTAAGGTTGCCAGGCTAGTGCAGCAAGTGCTTACTCATTGAGCCATCTTGTCAGTCCCCATGCTTGTCCTTTAGCCTCACATTCTGTTAGTTCTATTAAGAGAACATAAATTTAAAATATTTTTATTTTAATTGTGTGTCTGTGTGTGAAGTACAATGCCTGTTGAGGTCAGGAGGGGCACCAGATCCTCTGGAGCTGGAGTTACAGGTGTTAGGAACTGCAGGTCTTCAGCAAGAGAAGCAATTGCTCTTAAATGTTGAGTCATCTTTCCAGCCTCAGAAAATAAGGATTTTGTTGGACAAGATAGAAATTAGTATTTTAACCAGTTTAGAGTAGTATGAACCACACGGGGACCAGGCATAAGTAAAGAAATGGAACTGTGTTCAAACTGTTACTCCCTGATAGTTACCTACCCATGTCACACTGATGATGTAATAAATCTTTAAACTTAGGTGTTTTCTAGACTTTTATACTATATATGGTATTGTTCTTTTCTGACTTTATGATTTTTGTCTTGACAATATTATCTAATAGATGCTTTGATGTGCTTCATTCTACAGGATCCATACAGTCATAAATATTTTTAATAGATGCAGGTACTTTCCCAGAGTTTGCATTTCTTCAGATTCCAAGCTCATAGGTTAATTTTGATGAGTATCATGAGTCAGTTTGAGCCACAGGCTCTAAGAAAGCAGAGATGAGCTACAGAACTATTGAATGATGCTCTTTTCTTTGTGTCTTGCATGAGGTGCTGCATCTTTCCTAATTACCACTGCACTTCTGATGAAAGCCCAAAGTCACAGATGTGCGCTGAATGGGTATGCATTTGTGAGAGGGAAACACAGGGAAACCACGTTGAAAAGAGGTGAGAAAGAGGCAGAATAAAACACAGTCACATGCCAGAGAGAGACACCAAGTCACAGAGACATCACGACAGTAACTTGGTTTCTTCTTCAAAGCCTTATGGTTTTATTTCTATTCCATTTGCATTGGTAGACCGTTTCCTAAAAGTACTCCATATGGAATCTTAAGCTCTTAGGATTCTTTTTCTATGTGTATCGTACTGACCATGAACTCTGCTTCATTATGTGGTACTTTAAGTAAAGTATGTTTCAAATATATAAGCTGTGTGTGTGTGTGTGTGTGTGAGAGAGAGAGAGAGAGAGAGAGAGAGAGAGAGAGAGAGAGAGAGATCATCACATATGTGTATATATGTACCTGCAAAAACCTACATTTATATATGTATAAAGATATAACACTGGATTTTTTTCTTGTGTCCCATGCAAATGTGGTGCTGTGGAAATGCTGTGAGTCACATGCTAGTCCATAGTTAGTCTCCAGCAATGAAGATGTGAGCTGGAGGGTGAATAAGAGAATCAAGTTTTATGAATGCATCACCTCTTCACTTTCACTGCTAGTGTTCTCCTAAGAGCACTGGATGAGCCATACAGAAAAGGAGGGCACAGTGCTCTGAATCCCATCTGCCTGTTTTGTCATAGTTCACACAGCATTCTCCTAAGCTCAAGTTTACATCCAACATGGACTTACTCATTCCATTCAATTTTCACAAGTTATGTAGAGATTCTTTTTACTGTAACTTTATGGAGAGGGGAGGTATGTGTCAGTTTTCATTGCTGTAATTGAGAAGAGGAAGTTGAGTCCTGGGGAAGTTAGGTTGATTTCCCGCTGGTGGAATTTGAAGTTGGTCTAACTCTACAGCCAGAACCATTATGACTATCTACAGGAACTGCCAATAACTTATGTTCTTACCACTCTACAAGTAAGTTCCTATAAGAATCCAGAGGATTGTTAGAAGTGCTTCGGGTCTGTGCCTTTAGGGGGAATACAACAAAGGGAGTGGGGAGAAAAATGAATTAGAAATTCATCTTTTCTCACAGTGCTAGGACAACACTTCTCAGCATCTATGGTAAAGTGGAGCTGGCAGGCAGTGAGGAATAGGCTGTCTGCTGCTTATCACTGGGTCTGATTGCTTTCTCATTATCTGTCTGAAGAGGAGGGCATGCAATTTACAAATGAGAAGAGGTTTTATCACTTAAGGGAGTTTGGAAGTCCTAAAGAGGACTTTGACAGATTAGAAAGTATAGAAATCCTTGACTGATAAAGGATAATTCAACCATCAGGTACAGTTTCAATCATAAAATCAACTAATGAAGATTCAGCAACAGCAGCTCAATTAAGTTATCATTTTTTCTTCAGACAGACTGCTCTAGTTTTATTTTTTATGGTGCAAAATATCCTGGCAGAAAGCAACCTATGGACAAAAAGGTTTGTTTGGCTCAAAATTACAGCAAGGAAGTCAAGGCAGCAACTAAAGTATCACATCTGCAGCTAAGAGCAGAGAGTATAAATGCATGCGCCCTTGTTTGCTTGTCTGATCTCAATTAGATTTCTCCTCTTTTATACTGTTCAAGGCACTGCCTAGGGAATGGCACCACCCACAATGGGCTGAGTCTTCCTACTTCTGTTAATAATCAAGACAGCCCTCCCCTCCCCTGACATGCAAATTGAACTAGTTATCTTTTTCACTAAGACTTTCTTTCCTGATGATCCTAGATTGGGTCAAAGTAACAATTAAAACTAACCAACAAACAGATGAACCGAAATAAAAATTAGAACACTGGCACTTGATTCCTTAAGAACCTTTTAGGAAGCATAATGTCTGATGGTCCTTTGAAATGCTGAAAGATCAAAACAAAGCATGGGAATTCTGTTGCTGAAGATCTTCAAGCAGAGAGAGAAACTGGTTGTCAGGCTCATGGGATAATGACGGAGTCACATTAGTGAGCCAAAGAGCCTCCACATTCCCTGGGTCCATGAGAACAATTAATTTACATATATTAGAATCTTGCATGTGGTACTGAGAACAATTAAAACCCATTACAATGTCTATTCACTCCCTTCAGCATCAATCAATTTGCTTAAGTATAACTCACTGGTGATCTGTTTTCAGTTAGAGGTGCCTGAGAATGCTATGATGAAGAAAGTTGCACGCAGTTCCATCTAATTCATGAAACTGTTCCACTATTCAGAGAGAAATGACCCCAATTAAGCTTTCTGTCAGTTAAATAAATGATCACCTGCAAGCCTCAAATGCAGCCAGTGTTCCATGGGGTAGCTGCTACTATGGAAAGTATGTTGTAAAAACCAGTAAAACAGAGGTTTTCATATTTACCAAGCATAATGGATGAAAATCTCAGTTTACAATTTGTATATTTTTATTCCCCTGCTCCAAGAACCTTACTATCATTGTTTCATTCTATTCCGTTGACTTTGGTAATTCCATTGATGGAAAAGGGAAATAAAGGCTGAATTCAAATTCATTTCCTTTTTTTGATAAAGAGTCACTGGAGGGTATGGTAACTAATGCCTGATTTGTGATTTGTAGTGAAAAAAAAAGTGAGTAGAGTTTCTTTTTATAAAGAAAACATCTGAGCATTTTTCAGGGGCTATGGATACTGGAGGCAGAGTGTACAGGGATCCCTACCAATTCTGCATACCTAGGGTATCTGTTGTTTGTGTGCCTCAGTTTGTTCATTCTTAACTGTCATCACTGCCAAGTGCAGAGAAGCATGCTTATCACCTTGACATTTGGGAGGCTGATGCAGGATGATTGGTGTGAGTTTGAAGCTAATCTGGTCTACATGGAAAACTCCTCCAGGCAAAACACTAAAAATTAATAAAATAAAATCACGACACACAATCTACTGTAAACTCTCAATTGTTCCATCTATGGGAAGGGACTGCAACCATGACTGGTAAGCAGTATGTTCTTTAATCTTAGCTGTTATAATATATACATAAAGTTATATTGTTTCATAAATACACAATGGATTAGGAAGTTTAGCAGCAACTTGATACGCATGGCCAAATCCAAGGGACTTTTGTAAACCACTGAGCAGAAAGCATGGTGGGATATACACAGGACAAATGTAGTAATATACAGTGAAAATGCCATCATAGTTTTCAGAGCAACAATATTGATATTAGAATCGATTTATGCTTTGTATTTCTCCTTTAAGACCAATTTTAAAGGCTATAAGACTTAGATAGAAGTATATGTGGCTAAAAAGTGATTCAGGGCCTGGTGAGACAGCTTAGTCAGTAATGTGCTTGCTGTGAAAGCTTGAGGACCTGTGTTTGGATCCCAGCACCCATGTAAAAAGCTGGGCATGATGCCATGCTCCTGCAGTCCTAGTGCCTGCTGGGGAGGTGGAGTAAGTGGTAGCTGTCCGACCTAGTCTAGTAGATCAGCTCCAGATCAGTGAGAGTCCTTACCTCAAAAAACAAGTTGGAGAGTGATGGAGGAATATACCTGACTTTAATCTCTGGCTTCATATGTGTGCATACATGTGCAAAACATATAAACATGCACCAAAACACACATATGGGTATGATGATCACATTATGGTATATTGTATGAAATCTATTGTTTATGGTACTTTTCATACATGTATTTGATTTGTCTAAAAATATATATGAAGGAATGTTAATATAAATACGACAAACAGCCCAAGAAAAACAGAAAGCATTTCAACTGAGACATCACCAAAGAATATCTGCAGGTAGCTCACAGACCATCATTTCTTACAGATATGAAATGAAAACAGCTGATATCACTGATCATTAGAACAAATGAAAATCAAAAAGTACCAAACACAACAATGTTTGCGGGGGGAGGAACAGAAACCCCCCTTAACTGTTGGGAATTCAAAATGCTTTAGCCTTTGGAAATCAGTTTGACAGCTTCCTAAAATGTTAAACAGGAATATACACTCGACATAAACAATCTACTTCTTGGCTTTAAGTCAAATATGAGACGTGACATCATTTTCCCATATAAAGACATGGACATGCTTGTCCATAGAAGATTTACTTCATCAATCTCACTCTGGAAATGAGTCAAACTTCTGTCAAAGTGAATGGGGAAATAAATCACTGTATAGTAGTAATAGAATGAGTAGCAATCAACACAAAGGAATATACTGTCAATACCTACAGAAGTAGGAATGTCTCCAGGAAATTATGCTTGAAAGGAATAAGATAACAAACATTTGGTCTAAGTCCATTTTTATTACATTCTAGAGAATTCTAGAAGCCTACAGAAAGCCTATCAATGAATGCCTGATGATGGGAAATGAGGTAAAAGGCAGATGGCAGGGATCTTGGAGGATGACAAAGCAATACGAGCTGAGGGCATGTTGCCTGCCTTGCTTATGTTGAGGGCATGTCTATGCAAATGTCACAACTTCTGATCATTCTTTAATATATGCCTTTATAGCATTTCACTTATTTCCATTAAAGCTGGAAAAGACAATCATTTGTGTGTTTCAGTTGGATTCTCTAAGAAAATTGATTTTAGACAGCAGTAATATGCTTAATCTATTTGGTGAAGTTACAATTCTCAGAGCAAAGGTTATACCTAACAGCTTAATATTTAAAACCTCTATCCTGCTAAAACCCACCATACCTCTCTAGAGTAAAGCAAAGGAAATTACAGTTGTTGATTTTCTAATGTTTTAATATATGTTGGGGACATGTTGCTGTCATTGTCCTTTGGTGGCATTTGCAGGATGGTGTTCTGAGCTACAAAATGCTCTAAACACACTAACCCAAGGCTTACTGTCTCATTGTTTGGGCAAGCATAGCTATGATGCGTCTTTATGTGAAAGTGTTCATGCTGCTGACTTTAGACACAGAAAATCTAAATAGACAGAAGCAGCTAGGTAGAAACATACCCACAAACAAGAATTTTTGCCTGAATAGCTCTTTTCAGAAAATCTATTCATTAAATCCAACAAAAGTCTAGTTAGATATTAAGTACACTGGGTCATTTTCAAAATCAGAATTCCCTATGAACAATGAGGGAGGCATATGGGTGAAGCAATAAGGTCTCAGAGGGCAGAACACTTGGGTTGTATCCTGTGTGTGCAGGGATGCTCGCTAAGAAGTCTTAGATGACAAGAAAGGAGCCCTGTTCTGTTGTAGCTAAATGATTTTAAAATTAAATTAGAGAGAAACTTTAAAATTTGTCCTTAATATAATATTTGATATTGGCAATGAGTACATTTGATTCTATTTATTGCCATTCTGGGAGAAGCCTATAAAATAAAAATATTTAAACCCTCATAAAGTATGGGTGCACTCTTGTTTACTAGTGAATATTTAAGCATTTCTGCTAGTGAAAAGTGGCCTTCCTTTTAAAATACATAAACTGAAGCTGAGTGTAGTGATGCATGCCCGCAATCTTCATACGTGGGAGTTGGAGGAAGAAGCATCACAAATTCAGGTCCAGCCTCAGTTATATAGTGAGTAATGAGTGAGGTCAGCCGTGGCTGAGACAAACACACGGCCCTACAAATCAAAATGATACCTGTAAGAAAAGCCTAGTGAACATATTTCTTAATTTATACCCAAACTAACGAATGCATATGTATCTAACAATAAAAAAAACAACAAACAAAAATACGGAACTAAATAGAATGAACAATTTAAAATTTTGAGTAGAAGCAAAATAATGCATTTATTTCCTCTTAGCAACAGGGAATTCCTTCCAAGAACCCCCGTGGATGCCCCAAATCACTAACAGGGATGGGTTTGAATACTATCATCACACTGATGTTACCACTACTCAAAACAGCATGCAACTTAAACTTCATACATTATTTCTAGAATTTTCCATTTAACGTATTTAGATTGTGCTTGACTATGGGACGATTGAAACTGCAGGAAACAAATTAAGATGGAGAGAGGATTATTATATTTCAAAGAACCCAAGGTAAGTCTCCCTTAGCTTTTCTGTCTTGCTCCAATCCCCTACCCCGTTTCACTGGGGATTCTTGGTATTTCCTGCTCTCCATCTTCTCAGGGTTTCCAGACTCCTGCAACTGACAGCATTGTTTTCATGTTAACATCTCTCTTATTCTGTGGAGACGTGTTTAGTTTTACATTCACACAGCAGTCTGGCAGAGTAAAGACATGCAACTTCTCTGAACTTTTACGGTTTGTAAAATGTAAACAGTATTTCATTCCTCCTAGCTTTGTTGTGAAGAATAAAGACACAGATGTAACTTTTCTTTCTCTCTTCCTTTGCTTCCCATGCTGGGGATTGATCCAGGTCCTCATATACCCTGGCAAGCGGATGACCACTGAGCTACAACTCCAGCCCAAAGTGCTTTTGAAATACATATCTCCTTACTTCACTATGAGGCATTTCATTGGTTTTCTCCACAAAGAGAAAGGGTTAAAACATCAGACCTTTGTATTCTGTCTTCTTCTTTTCTGAACATCACAAACAATAGTGATACGAGGTTTTAAAAATGGTATAGCTGACTTGTACATAAAAAAATACATCATGCTGTAGTAGGTTGGGGTCGTTTTCAGGTCAAGAAATAAATTCCAAAATTAATTTGTACTGCACATGCAATGGAAGGGTTGATTTAAAGTATGCCTTTTAAAGGTTTAGTTCTTCATATTAATGGCATTCCGGGAAGATAAACAATGTAAATGTAAAAAGATTTATCAGTTCTCTGAGGAGGAAAAAAATTGACCCAGTTCCCCTCCCCCAACATTCCAAATTCTTGAAGAAATGAAAGAATCTTTCTTTAATTTCAGTCTCCTATATGTTTTTATTCCCTCATACAAACTAAGAATACAGGCAGCTTGTCGAGTAAGAAGATGCCTACATATTTGGAGTTTGACATGTTTTTAATTTTAAAAGTAAATTACCTCATTCAGTTACCATAACCCAGGCAAACTCTGAGCACCTTGAGTGTACTGTTTGCTCACGGCAATCTCATGAAGACATTGTTGTCGTCATCATCATCTTCTTTATATGGAAGAGGATGGCGCCCACCCACAGCGAACAAAATAATTTGCCCCAGGAAAGAACATGATTCCCACCTTTGGGAATTCTCTGTGTTAGTTTCACAGAAGATAGCTGGATTTTCCTCCTCGATTTTGGGGTCTGGCCCTTGCAATGTGATATATCATGAGGGTTCTGAGAAGGTTCACCATACAGACTGAGAGGGAGAAGGTGGCTGGACAGAAGAATTTCAAAAATATTATAAATGTCATTGGTTTTCATTTGTTTGTTTGTTTTCCTATTTGAAACACTGAAAGAACTGGGAATGTCCTTAAGGATCCAGGCATGCCCTTGGAAGCTGATACTATGGTGACCTTGAATGACCTTCACAATTAATTGATCTGTATGAGACTTTTAGGTTTGATAAATGACTAACTGAAAAAATAAATCTCTCAAGTGTTTCTCATACTTGCAATAAATTGAGCTTCTAAAAAACCATCAGCCTTAGGCTATCTCAAGTATTCTAATGGAGAATATAAATAGTAAAAATCTGCTGGAAATGCCAACTTTAATTGAATGAACCCTTTCACTAGGAAACATCTTCTTAAAATTGTATCTATAAGTTATCACACATGCACAGATTCTTATTGGGAAGAAAAAATGCTAATATAGTTGTTTTAGAGATTTTTTGTGTGCCTTGTTCTACATCTTTTTAGAGTTGACAGGTAGTTATTTTCTCAGGTATTTGTGTACACACACACACATGTATACATGTATGTCTCTATATATAAAACTGGAATTTCTTCTGGCCCATTCCTTTGGCTTGAGATCTCTTGGGAGTTTTGGCCAGTGACCTGAGGAGGTACAACAGCATCCATTAAATGACTACATACTGATGTGGGAGTCCCCTCTGTGTGCTGTGATTACCATTAATGAATAAAGAAACTGCCTTGGCCTGTTGATAGGGCAGAACTTAGGTAGGCGGGGAGGACTGAACTAAATGCTGGGAGAAAGAAGGGCAGACTCAGGGGACACCATGGATCCACTGCCAGGCATAGACATGCTGAAACTTTACTGGTAGAACGCGGCCTCGTGGTGATATACAGATTAATAGAAATGGGTTAAATTAATATGTAAGAGTTAGCCAATAAGAAGCTAGAGCTAATGGGCCAAGCAGTGATTTAATTAATACAGTTTCTGTGTGATTATTTCCGTCCTGGGTGGCTGGGATGAACAAGCGGTTCCTTGAAACAATATACCACAAATACAATGAAGAAAGAGGGAAGAAGTTATGTGGTCCATAACCATGAACTCATTTATGAGCTTTATCTCCCTTTTTCTCCCATTTAAAGAAGCTCAGAAAGAGATTTCATTGAATTTCAAATTTACATAGCTCTTAAGATATGTAAATGTGGGAGGAACAGCGGATCTGGGGGAGAGGGGAGATAGGAGGGTGGGAGGAAGGGAATGAAGAAGATGCTGTTGGGATATATGGTATAAGAGAAGAATAAGTGAAAAACAAAAACAAACACAAACAAAAAGATATGCAAATGTTGACTTTGGTCACCTGCACAAGACTGACACAAAACCCAGTCCCTTGTTATTTCATCACCAACAGAGAAGGGCTCAGGAGACCTCCCCTGCCCCAGTGAACTATCAATTAATGGCTGCCGGGAGACAGGATGCTACTGTCATCAGTGGTAGCCAGTAGTAAGGCCCTCATGCTCTATTAAAGAATCCTTCAGCCACGCAAGTGACTCTAATTAAACTCAGCAACACACACACACATACACACACACATACTCATATACACAAATATGCACACACACAAACACATACATACATACACACAAACACAGATACATATACACAAACACATACACGCATACATACACACATATACAAACACACATACAGAGGACATGAATTAGGATGGAACATGTTAGGAAGAAGGGCTTCAGAGGGGGTGAATGAGAGAGTAAGAGGGTGAAAATGACAATTCATTATATATATATATATGCATGAAATTGTCAAAGAATCAAAAATAAGATATGCAAATTACTCAGGCCTCACAGCTTTGAAATTCACAGTAATTCATACATATTTTCTGGTCTGTATCACACACACAAATACTAAAAATGTTAGTGACTGAATTTTGAGCATTTCTTGGGGGTTCTTCCTGCTTCCTCCCCCAAGAAGTAATTCAACATTTAAATAACTTGGTAAGATATATGACTTATAACTTCCTAAAAGTAATAATTCATTTTTTCTTAAAATCGTAATCATTAAATAAGGCATGTTGCATAAAAATGAAGAGAATCTCTCTGAAACGAACCCAAATAATTAGTGATTACTGGAGTAAACTAGAAGTAATTTACTCTTAAAGAAAATATCAGAGGCAGTGCAATACTCTCTGAAAGTATATACATTGAAAGACATCAGCTGGCAATCCTCCCCCCTCAGTGGTCCCATGCTTCAGAAGAAAGACACCTGCAGGTCTAAATCCTGAGACTAAGGGGACAATGAGAGTGTTTAATGGTTCTTATGTGAGTTAGCTCAGCTGTGATCTACCTAGGGACCTTATCTCTCTTGGGTTATTGGCACACCACAGAACATGGTATCTACATCTTCTCAGAAGATAGCTTCCATACAAACAGAGTCAAGACAGATTCACACTGCTCTAGTCTTAGGTCTTAGAGGAGCATGTGTGATGTCAGACAGGGCCAGTGACTGCAGAGAGCCTTCTTCTCATGTCAGTCCTGAGCTTAAAAAAAAAATGAAAATGTGTTCACAAATGCGTCTTGCCCAGGAAGTCGGAGAGTGGGCAGGGATTGAGGCGGTGAAATAAGATGGGGGATGAATACAACAAAAAAGCGGGGTAATAAAAGCTCAAGCCACATTTAGAAAACTGTTCCTTTAACACTTCCTGTGTCAATGGAAAAAATAATCCAGTCTAAAATTTTGCAGATAACTTCAGAAATTTCTAAATCATGTATTTTAAAAATTAAACTTGAAGCTTAATAAATACTACTTTAAAATGGTAAAAATAATCACCACTTCTCACAGAACCCAAAAATGTAGGCATGAATGTCAAAGTCTAAAAACAGAAAGATGGGGGGGAGATATTTAAAGTCTAGGAGATGGGGGGAATATTTAAAGTCTAGGAGATGGGGGGGATATTTAAAGTCTAGGAGATGGAGCAATGAGGAAAAGTGCAGTGCAGGCCTGCCCACCTGAGTGCAAGACCTGAAACCCACGATGGAAAGAGAATCTGTCACCAAACGTTGTCCTCTGACCTTCACATATTATGCATACATTTACATCCCCACATGAGTGTACATGCCTAAACATACACATACACACACAAGTTGTTCAGGTCAAGGAGAAAGGTTTCGCAAAAGGAAAGTAACTTTTGAAACTGTGCATTTAAATTTTTAAATTTATATTTTTTGAATAATTGTCATTTTTCCTAGCACATCGGCAAACCTTTTGTAGTTTCTATATATTTTAATCTTTAATTGTATATATAAAGCTTCGTCAGACTACCAAAGAAAATAAGATAGAATTTAGGCTATAATTTACTCCATAGAGAGGTAAACAACTAAACGATAGGACATTATTTATATCTGCAATCCTCACTTTAAGTGGAACAGAATGAAAAATTATTTTATTATGACATGTATCAATCGTTCCTATGAACTGCTCATAATGTATTGATAAAAACAAGTGTACACTCATGACTCAGTTTACCAATATCTTTCAAGTCCTCCAGGATCCTTTCAGGGACCACTCATTAGGCAAATTTTCACAAGGTGTTCAACGTATCTGCTACAGTGAAGCAGAGAGCATCGGTTTAAAGAGCCAGATGCAAAACAAACAGATAACAGACAATATTGAAATCTTTTGGAATAAAATACTAAAACCTGAGTTTTCTTTTTTGATGGACAGGTTTCCTTACAGACTTCCTTCCAAAGGTTGAGACTCAACAGTATTCCCAGGTGAGAATGTGAGAAAGGCCAATCATTAGCATGAGCTTGTGTTGCCAAGGCAACAGAGAACCTGTGATTCTGCCTGCCACTGATGGCATTAGTGAATGCACCTGTTCAGAAAACTTTGTTATTCTTAAAATTTCTTTGTCTAGTCATTACTAATTAAAAAGGTTCCTAAAAGGAATTTAAGATGAAAACATGTTCACGTGTGTTAATATGATTGAACTACATCATGTGTGTTAATGATTGAACTATAAAGTAAGACATAATGAACTCAGTTAATTTTGCATTATGTGATTTTTGCTAAAATTAAAAAATATAAATGTATTAAAAGCTTAAGCCACATGATTCTCATTTTTCAATACTAGGTGACAGTGCTTTGTATATTATTGCAAACAAATTTTAAAGATTAAAACTTTTCTATAGATGCTTATTTAAGGTCCTTCTAGTCTCTGCAGACACTACTGACATGTTTTGTAAATAATTGCTTACACGCAGAACTTAATTCAACATATATATTAAGCTCCTACTATATGCCTGATATTTAAAATGCTACTTTGTATATATGGGTGTGTGTCTGGTTTATGTAAGCATGCTTCTGTGCATGCGTGCACACACACACACATATCATACCTGTGGAGTGCAGAGGTCAACCTTGGGTGTCTCTCTCAATAGCTCCCCACCTTGGTTTTTGAGATATTGTCTCTCATTGAATTGTGATCTCACAAACTTGTTTAAAATGGGCAGCCAGCTGGCCAGCCAGCCCTTCTGTCTCTGTCTTTACAGCTCTGAGATTACAAGTGCAACCATACCTGCTATTCATGTGTGTTCTACATGGCTGTGTAGCAGGTACTTCACTGATGAGCTATCCGCTCAACCTGGCACTTCTGTTTACAGAATTCAGAACGGACTTCTACAAGGGTTTGTTTTCTTCCACATAAGTGTATCAACATTGAAAATGCTATGTTAACTTGACATTTCTTACTTCTGGGTCTTTAATTTCATATAAAAATTCATGATCTTTAATGAATTACTCACTTGTAATGATGCTCCACATTGTATAGGTTTGTTACTAGGTAGAAGTAAATCCTTTGAATAAAAGTTTGAAAGTGGGTAAAATGCTTGCTACATAAGTAAGATGACCTAAGTAAGATGCCCAGAACATACTGAAAGCTGAGCATGGTAGCAGGCATCTGTAATTTCAATACACCTCAGGAGAGATTGAAGTTGAATACAGGAGAGTCTTTAGGAGCTTGTGGGTTGGACATGCTGGTATACAGAGTAACAAACAAGAGGCCTTGCCTCAAAGAAGGTGGAAGGCAAACACCAACACCCACAGTTGTCCTCTACATGAGTGCACACACACATACGTGTACACACACACACTGCCTAAATAAATAGGAACAGCTTACTGTCAATATGGACAAGCAGCAAGTAACAGTGCATAAGAGAAAGAAGCACAGATACTTTCAGTTGAATCTAGATGTGGAGTGGAAGCCCCCTGCTGCTGCACACACAGAAGGAATTGAATAGAGAGAGTACAGAAACAGAAAACATGACAAAGCATAAAAACATATAAGTAGCCAGTCAGAGGCAGTCAGAGACTCTCTTCTTCCACCCTCCATCCCTCCCCTCTCTGTGTATATATGTGTATGTATTTATTTTTTATCTACTGGGTATCCTCTCTATCAGTATATAGAACCATCACAAGAAGAATACAAGGTAGGTATTTTACCACATTTTAAAAATCCTAAGACTTTTTAAATGTTCCTAATCCTAAGACTCAGAACCAAGTGATTTGTGTTTTGTCACACAAAGGACTGTTTTACTCTAACTGGCCTTGAACTGTATATCTGTGATATATAGTTTTCTCTGACTTACCTTCCTTTCATTTGACTCTGACTTTATTCTCATCCCCCTACCATGACCTCAGCTAGATTTCATGCTATTGGAATTTCTTTTAGGAAAACAGAGTTTAAAAACCTCTTCTAGGGGCTGGAGAGATGGCTCAGCGGTTAAGAGCTCTGGCTGCTCTTCCAGAGGTCCTGAGTTCGATTCCCAGCAACCACATGGTGGCTCACAGTCATCTATAATGAGGTCTGGTGCCCCTTCTAGCCTGCAGCATACATGGAGGCAGAATGTTGTATACATAATAAATAAATAAATCATTTTAAAAAATAAAAGCCTCTTCTATTGCAGGAGATGAATATATGAGGCAAAAGAAGAAATGATTTTTTTTTTTGGTTACATAGATCAGGAAACCACCCAGCTCTGCCATGACTCACATTTCCATCAGTCATGTTCCAGGCCTCTTTAAAATCTCACATCCATCACCAACAGTATATACCTCAGCCAATTAACTGAGACTAGAGAGAGAGGGTGAGGGTCTGGCTGGAAGGAGTGGGAGCATGAAGTCACTCAGGAAGGGGGTTAGGACCTTTGCTATGGTGATATAACAGAGCACCATTGCTTTAACCTACTCTTACAGCTGATATTTACTTTTTTCTCATCTAGTCTTTGAAAATTTCATATTGTGTATATGCTGTATCTTGATAATATCCACTCCCCCTTTGATGCAGCTTCTAGGGCACCCCCAACATATCTTCCCCCTAATATTATGTCCTATTTTGACATTTTAATCTTAACTTATTTTTAACCCACTGAATCTAATTAACCCTGTCCATATGTGCATGGGTGTGGAGCCATCCACTATGACATGTACCATCTCCCAGGGGCCATCTTCATAAAGAAAAGTGATTCTCCCTCCCACACAACCACCAATTGCTAGTAGCTTTTCAGATAGGTGGGGCCTTTGGATACACTCCTGGGTCCATGCTGGGATTTTTAACTGTCTTGATCATGTGCAGGTAACCACACTTGCTAAGTAGATGTGACTGGTGATATCTCAAATGAGCAAGATGGTTCTTACATCCCGGGGTTGGTATTTAAATTATTACTTCACTCCATATAATTTCAATCAATGCAGTTAAGGAACTCTCATACACAACTCCTTTGTATGTGTGAGAAAACTCGTAACTTAAGCTATGTTTAGAAGTTGATATTGAACTAAATATAAAGACTAGAGAGCTTTGAAGAATGAATATGAGACTACTTGAAAGGTGCAAGGAATAAAGGAAGGGAGAGAGGGAAAATAAAGCAGGGAAGGTACAGGAGGGGAAAAAAGGAAAAGAAATGGGGGGAGGGAGAGGTCGAGGAAATTGATTCTCCTTGGACACATTCGAAGGTCACTGACAATGTGACAAACCTTTCTTCCTTCTATTCCCATAAACATTTCATCATTGCACCATTCTTATCATTCTGGCAGATGACACATGCCTACTTCCACTTTCATATCCTTTCAAGAGAAAAAACACATTACATGTGATGATGTCATCTTTCTATGTTCCATCCCTTTTCCAGGACAATCTTTATGTGATACAGTCTGAGAAAACAAAACAAAACACAACAACAACAAAACATCCATTCACACACTTGTTTCCCCAAGGAGAAGCCTGCAAGAGGGAGGTAGCAAGGTCAGAGCACAGGCTTTCTCCAAGGTGTTCTGGTTTGCATTTAGTCTTACTGAACCATTCCACCCCGGGACGGAAGCAATAGCTGAGAGCCTGGAACTGACAGCCTGACCCCTTCATTCTCCAAGGGAAGGAAGTCTCTGAAGAGCTCTCAGTTGTTGGGTTATCTCCACTTTACAAGCTCATTCTATGTAAGAGTGTTCAGAGAGACACAGGGAGAAAAACAGTCCCACAGCAAGCAAGAACAGCTGGAAGACAAAAAAGAAAGGCCAAGTGTGAGCGTGTATGTGAACCAGCAGGTGGCTCAGTAGGATCTGTGGATGACCACACTCTTGGTATTGGGATAACAGGGGTTCACAGTCTGGTCTCTACTGACCTCAAACAAAGTATACTCTCAAATATGAAAAAGGGAGTGGAGAGAAGAGATGAGAGGAAAGGGAAGAGGAGGAGAGAGGAGAGAGGAGACAAAGGAAAGAGAATAGAAGGGGGAGGAAAAGAGAGGAGGAAGGAAGGAAAAGGAGAAAAGGGGGAGGAAGAAAAAGTTCATAGGAGACTATGAAAGATAGGGAAATGAAAAAGTCATTTGTGTGTGTGTGTGTGTGTGTGTGTGTGTGTGTGTGTGTGTGTGTGTGTGGTTGTATGGATGGGACTCAGATAAGAATTTTAAAATTAAATCTTCAGTCTGTGAGATGACTGAGCAGTCAAAAGTGCTTGCCACCAAGCCTGTGACCTGAGTTTCATCCCTGGGACTCATATGGTAGAAGGAGAAAACTAGTCGTTGTTGTTTGATCTCCACACAGGGGCATGCAAGAGGGCAACACACATGATAAAGAAAATGGGATACAAGAACAACATAGCAAACAACAACAAAGGAACCACAGCCTCAGCCAGAGAAAAGATGTTTCAAATCATTTGGATAAACTAAAATTTGAGAGCCACGGTTAAAGTTCTGCACACTTGAAACCTTTGTTGATTCTTCCAAAAATAAGTTCTGGGATTCTGCACCTGCTCTGACGTCTTCTTGTAGCTCCATTTTTGAACCCCATCTGACTCTAACCTTTCATTATAACCTTAAATCAAACAGTCCAACCTTTAAACTCTCAGGCACAAGAAATCAAATCAATGTAATGTCACTTTAATAAAATACAAATTTGAAGGCATTTATAGCCCATGGTGTCCAAAGATAAAGTTGCAGAATCAGACTTGGAATCAGATTCCCCAAAGTCATTGCCTGGTAGCCCTCTCACTGCACCAGCTGTGCAAGAATATAAACACAGTAGGACTGCACTTATCTCAGGACACAGCCAGGATGCGGCACCCCAGGAAAACACACTCCTTGTTTGGTCTCAGTCAACTCAGATTTCCCTGTAAGCCTTTCTGCTGGGTTGGCAGAGAAACCTATATCACAGTAATACAGCAGTGACAATAACAATCTCTACAGAGATTGCAGCTTTCCCGAGGTCCTGGAGTTTCTCATGGTCTCAATGCACAGTAGCGCCTTACCCACTGAGTGGTCACTTGGCAGCTGCTTTCACTGATGGACACTTGAGACTCCATTTATGTATGTTAATTTTACAAGTCAGAATGGGACGGCCAAGACAAGCTTTGCTAGAAAGTCCTACAAAGTCTTGCTTCTCAGACACTGAATTGCATTGGAATCCTGATTATTAGAGACTTCCAGACAAGAGCTGATTTTAGAGTACAAGAAATCTCTGAAATCTCTGACAAATCTCCCTCCCTCCTTTCCCTCTTTCTCCCTCCCCCATGTGTGTGTGTATGTGTGTACACAAACATGTGCCATGGTGTAGGCATGCAGGCCAGAAGATCGTTTGTGCCAAGGAGTCTGTTCACTTCTTCCACCATGTGGGTCCCAGGGAGTGAGCGCAGGCCCTGTCTTTGCAGCAAGTACCTTTACCTACTGCCAGCCTGAAATGTAGACATTTGCTAACATAGGAAATATTAACAAGTTAAAAATGATTATATATACATATGTTCATACTTACATACTCACAAATCAGAAACAAGGTAAGAAAACATTAAAGCACATTCATGTTTTTGATATTTTAGTCATTCTAATACTTTAGTATTAATTTTGTAACATGAGCAAGAGAAAAGGCAAATTGGGAGAATCTATACAAGTTACTATTGCAATCACTATTGCAATCAAATGTCCCAATTGTAATAAGATATGAAAGAGTCAGACAAAAAGTATAATTAGATAAAGTTTATGAGAAAGAAAGCTAACTTCAGTCATTTCTTAACAACAAATCTCTCCAGGATCAGAAACTTCAGAGGTCAGAGTTCTTAACTGTGGTTTTATTTATGCCCTGGACAAGGTCACCCAGCTTCTGGTAGAAAATGGTTTCTGCTGCACCTCTGTCATATACCCTGTTAGCGCCCAGAAATAAAGAGCGCTCTGGATAAGGCCACTGAAAACACAGCCATGTGTGCAGCCTTTAGTACAGAACACAAGAGTCTATATATGGACTGGGATCACCAGATGGCTGAGAGCCCTTCCCATATCTTCTCATGGCATCATTTTGGTTAAAGGTCACTTTGAGGCTGATGCTGGCAGGGTAAGTATTTTTTCAAGTGTAAGTTAAAGTAAACTTTTAAGATTTTTAAGAGTTTTTATCCATAAAATTCTTTGTTTTATTATTTGGTTAATTGTGTGTGCCTCTGTGTTTGTGTGCGCACATATGCATGTGTGTATTTATATGTGTGTGTGCACACATCTGCATGTGTGTATGTATGTGTGTATGTGTCTGTGTGTTGATAGTTTAAACTATCTGCTGATAATGACACTGTTGATAGTTTAAACTACAGGCTATTTGGGGGGAATTCACAAAGTTATTTTCCTTGTAAAAGTTCTTGTTATGATTTCTACATAGTCCCCTCTTCTAGAGGCCCACAAAGGAACATGAAGCTTGTTTCACTTTCTGGGTCCTGGATCTTCCTGAAAAAATTTGCTCATTTATGCAGAAATTTACATGTCTATACAATTATATTCATACACGTGCAGACACATTCAGAAAAAAATATCAGCCCCTAAGATTTAACGCTGAAAAATCACCTGGTGCCAGAAAGATATCTCACATTGTTGAAGAATGAAGTTGGATTTGGATTCAACCGGTTTGGAGTGTCAACATGCGTGCAAAAGATCTGGGGGTGGCAGTGTCCCCTATAATTCCAGTTCTGGGAAGGCAGAGGCAGAAAGGTTCCTAGAACTTGTTGCCTGGCTAGTCTATATGACTTGATGAGCTCCAGGTTCAGTGAGAGACTCTGTAAGTTTCTCACTTACAAAGTAAACAAGGTAAAGATCAATTGAAAAAGATGCCTGATGCCAAAGCGCCAACCTCTGGCTTACACACACACACATACACACACACACATACACACACACACACACACACACACACACACACACACGCATGTGCACGTGCATACATGCACACTTCTCCTGGATCTCAGAAGCAACAGTTACTTCCCGAGGGTGTACTGTATTCTCTGGAACATCTCACTACATGTTGCTGCAAGCAAGCACCTTTCTCAACATGTTGCAGTTGGAACTCACCAAAAAGAAACTGGTTAACATGTTAATTAAAACTGGTATAAATCAGGTGATAGACATATCTATGATGGTGCATAATTTTGGATCATTAAAAAGAAACAGCACAGCTATTTTAAAATGGGTCATAATTTTGCAAATACTAAAGTAATGGCTTGCTAGGAATATTTAATAGAGGCTCTGCTTGCTACCACCCCATGCCCCGTGACTCTCCTTGTGCAAACTGCTTACTGAGTCTCCTTTGCACTTAAAGCTCTCCTTTGACTTAAAAAATAAATCGAACTTTTAAGGACATATGGCTTTTCTTCCACCTCCATGTTTCAAATTTACTTGGCAACACCTACACAGAACTGGAGGTTTCCATAAAGTGACAACATCTGAGATATCCCAGGAGTTGCAAATGTTTTGCACATTAAGAATCAGAGATGGAAAATCACTAGATTTAAAGAATGAGAGAGAGGGCATTCTTAGAGGGCTTGTCTCAGTTCAGATTTATTTCTACTTATTTCTGCAAGATCTCAAATATTCTCATGAAAATAAGAGGCAGTAGAAAAACTGAGTGTCCAGTTATTTAAATGACAATTTTCATAAATGCATCCACATGAAGTACAGTTTTAGAGAAGATTATTGTGTACATGTGTGTAAGCTTGATCTTGGGTGCATGGATGTGTGTGTGTGCATGCACAAATGTGTACATACATGTGAAAATAAGAGGTCAACTGAGGTGTTGCTTCTCAGGCACACATACCATCTTAGATTTTGTTGTTGTTGTTGTTTTGATGTAGAATTCCCATTCCCCTCTGTGTGCTGTGAATATGTTTTATTACCATTGCTTAATTAATAGTCTACTTTGGCCTATAGCAAGGCAGGAAGTCTGAACAGAGATACATAGAGAGAAAGTAGGTAGAGTCAAGGAGATACCATGTAGCTGCCCAAGGAGAAAGACTCCATGTAGCCACCCAAGAAGCAAGAGGTAACAAATCACGATCCTTGTTGATAAAATAATAGAAATGAATTAATTTAAGATGTAAGAATTAGCCATCTGTCAGATAGTGTTGTAATTAATATAGTTTTGTGTGGTTATTTGGGTCTGGGCAGCTGGGAAACAAAAGCACAGTCTCCGTTTACATTGTTTTAAAATTTGAAACATTTTATTACTTTTTAATGTGTGTGCTGTTTTTGTCTGCATGTATGTCTGTGCACCATGTGTATGTGTGGTACTCTGAGAAGTCAGAATATGGCTTTAGATGCCCAGGAAACTGTAATTACACATAGTTGTGAACTACTGTGCGGGTGCTGGGATTTAAACCTGGGACTTCTGGAAGAGCAGACAGTGCTCTTAACCACTGAGCACTCTCTCCAGGTTCTCCATTTTGTTTTTTGAGTCAGTCTCCCATTGGCCTGGAACTTACCAAGTAAGCTAGGCTGGCTAGCTAGCAAGCCCCAGGGATTCACCTGTCTCCAAGTGATAGGATTACAGGTACACAATACCATGACCAACCAATTTATTTTGAACAGTTTCTAGTGACCAAGTTCAGGTGTTCTCACTCTAATGAATGATCCATCCCTCTAGTGGTTGTATTTTATTTTGTATAATTAAAAGTAAGGGTAGTGAATATAGTTCAGCCTTACCTTGCCTGGCATGCACAAGGCCCTAAGTTCACAATACTTAAAAGATAAGCGTTCAAACCAATGACCCTATTTTGTGCTCTGTTTCTCTGATAAAAACCATGACCAAAACCAAAATTGGGGAGGAAAGGGTTTATTTGGCTTACACTTCCAGACCACAGATCACTAAGGGGAGTCAGGGCAGAGCTGAAATAGGGGCAGAGACAGAACCCCTGGAGGAATCCTGCTGACTGTCTTGTCTTGTTCTGTTTGCTTTCTCATACAACTGAGAACTAATTGCCCAAGGATAGCATTGCCCACATGGACTTGGCCCTCTCTCATACCAATCACTAATCAAGAAAATGCTCCATAGACACACCTACAGGCCTGTTCGATAGAAGTAATTCCTCAACTGTGATTCCTTCTTCTCTGGTGACTCTAGTGTTTGAAGAGCTGACACAATAATAGTGATCCTGAGTTCCGTGTCTTAAATTTAATGTGTAGTGAAGAACCATGCTATCATCATTCAAAATTATAGAGCTATTGATAAGGCTAAGAACCTAGGCAACAATGAGGACCCTAAGAGAGACATACATGGATCTAATCAACATGGGAAGTAGAAAAAGACAAGATCTCCTGAGTAAATTGGGAGAATGGGGACCATGGGAGAGGGTTGAAGGGGAGGAGAGAGATAGGGAGGGGAACAGAAAAAATGTATAGCTCAATAAAATCAATAAAAAAGAAAGTGAAAAAATAGAGAAGAAAATATAGATGAATTTTGGTGTCGATGTTGAAACCAGAATGTATATTGGCTCGTACATAAGCTGACTTAAACAACACTGAGGGCAATTTTGCCACTTTAGAATGAGTGCTCAGAATTAGTCTGATTTGACTATTTGATTGATGACAATTCTAATCTCTTCCACCTATGAAATCATACTAAGAGGAAGTCTTCTGGAGATGCTCACAGGTTTGGAGAGGTAATATATAAAACACTATTATAGCACAAAGGAAATCACAAAAGAAACATCTTGAAAATCCATAGTTTCCAAATGCTTAAGTAATGATGATGACTATGTGCTATGTCCAAAAGGAGAGATGGAGGTGAATATGTCAATTATTTAAGTCAGAGAAAATATTTTTGATGACCTGTTGTTCAGAAGCTACTCAAGCTTTAATTGATTATATTAAACTAATTGGATGTGATTCCTTTAATTGCATACTCCAGCTATAATCTGTATACACCTGGACCACTAAGTCTCAACAATGAAATAGTGAAAGTTTGATTGAACAGTGAAGTGGTTCCAAACATACTAAAAATTTTGTTTCTTTAAAGTATTCCAACAGTTTCACATAGTGAAGAAGGGCTTCCCAGCAGACTTTGAACTTAGACGAACCCTTTATACTAATGACATATTAATTCTCAAACAACAATCCCCAGTTTTAGTCTCAAACTTGCATACGGACTCAGTAGTAAACACCGATACATTGACAAGAAAGACACACTCTTGTGTGCATTCCTGCATGAGACTGTGCCTGAGGAGGACTAAGGCCAATGTCGGGCATCTTCGTCACTACTATTCTCTCCCTGACCCTGTTGTTCCCTGATTTGACTAGATTGACTAGAAAGCCTCAGGGATCCACTTGTCTCAGCCTCCTCAGGGTTGGGGTTACAATTGCTCTCCACTACATGTGTGTTCTCATCAGCATATTGAGATTACTCTAAAGTTCTCTTGTTTGCATGTCAAGCAGGTTACTGACGAAGCCATTTTCCCAGTCCCACAACACTGCTTCTCATAGACAGAAGCATTGGAGAAGGCACATTGTTTGCCAACACATTTGAGATATACAGTGCATATAGATATTATAACATTTCTAAGAAATGCAACCATTTGGGGGAAAGCTCTGTTGCTGCCACTGCTAGCTTTCTAACAAAAGCTGACAAACTCCTGAAACTTCTGAAATGCAGCTTTTGTCCCAAGCTGGTACAACAAATGAGTCATTTAAGAAGTGTGTCTGTCATCAGACAGAGGTCTGATCTCCAAAATATACAAAGAACTCAAGAAATTTGTCATCAAAAGAACAAACAATCCAATAAAAAATGGAGAACAGACCTAAACAGAGAACTCTCAACAGAGGAATCTAAAATGGCTGAAAGACACTTAAGGAAATGCTCAACATCCTTAGTCATCAGAGAAATGCAAATCAAAACAACTCTGAGATTCCATCTTACACCTGTAAGAATGGCCAAGATCAAAAACACTGATGACAACTTATGCCGGATAGGTTGTGGGGAAAAGGGAACACTTCTGCATTGCTGGTGGGAATGCAAGCTGGGACAGCCCCTTTGGATGTCAGTTAAATTTCTCAGAAAATTAGGAAACAACCTTCCTCAAGACCCAGTAATACCACTTTTGGGTATATATCCAAAGGATGCTCAATTGTGCCACAAGGACATGTGCTCAACTATGTTCATAGCTGCATTGTTTGTCATATTCAGAACCTGGAAACAGCCTAAATACCCCTCGACTGAAGAATGGATAAGAAAAATGTGGCACACTTACACAGTGGAATACTACACAGCAGAAAAAATTAACGACAGCTTGAATTTTGCAGGAAAATGGATGAAACTAGAAAACATTATTTTAAGTGAGGTAACCCAGACCCAGAAAGACAATTATCACATGTACTCACTCATAGGTGGTATTTAAACGTAAAGCAAAGAAAACCAGTCTACCAACCACAATCCCAGAGAACTTAGACAACAATGAGTACAGTAAGAGAGACTTACAAAGCTCTAATCTACATGGGAAGAAGAAAAAGACAAGATCTTCTGAGTAATTTGGGAGCATGGGGATCTTGGGGGAGCATTCAAAGGGGGAGGGAAGAGGCAGGGAGGGGAGCAGAGAAAAATGTAGAGCTCAATAAAAATCAATAAAAAAAAAGAATTTTGTCTGTCACTCAGAATCGTAGCAGCCACAATGACCTGCACATGACCTGAATGAGACTGGGCTCTTCAGCATTCCACCATGGAGTGGAGAACTTGGGAGGCTCTACTAAATACTCAGGCAGTTAAAGCTAGGTGGGTGGGGCCTCGAGAGCCTCACCCCGAGGACTTACAGACAGGTATACGTGTCATGGAGAGCTTTTCTTTAGTGGTATGGTTGGTAAACTGCCCAAACTTCTGTAGATAATCACGCACCCACACTCTTGTGTGGATCCCACACCCGGGCATGTTTGGTTGCGCTTCAGAATCATCTGTGAATTCCTCTCAATAGCTCTTAAAAAATATCATTGGTTCACGGGCACACAAAAAACGCATGAAGGTGGATGAGTGACTAGACGGGAAGAGGCAGGGGGATCAACAGGAATAGGAGGCAGACAAGGGAGGGTAAGATGGAGTAATGGGGGAGGAATATGATCAATTACATTATAGACATATAAGAAAATGTCATAATGAAATTAAGCATTATGCATGTCTACAATATGCTAATTAAAGTGTAATATAAAAAGTGCTTCCGTTTTGACCTCTGGATCTTAAAATTAAGTTAAATTGCATGGTAATGCAAATGCAGAGAGAATGTTAACTAGTAAAAATAATTATTATGCTGAAATAGAGAAAAAGGTTTTCTACTACATTCTTTGCAATGTTTTCTAGTGTACCTACAATTGTCTGAGGATAGCCATTAATGCTTAAAGGTGGAGAAAGTAATGTTACTAGCATGGAAAATACTGGATACACTTAAAGTGGTTCTATGCCCAGTTGGTGACAAACTTGCCTATGACATCGGGGCTTAATTTCAATTGTAAAGCAACAGGATAGGAATTGGTTGTGAGGAATGCTCCAAAGAAGCATGTAACCAATTGTGATTGCACTTCAGGTTTATCTGTCAATTCTTCCCATTAGCCCCGAATGAAGAACGTGAACAGGGTGTTTCCCTTTAGCCTGGTGGTTCTCTGAGAACCTGACACCATGAACTCCAGTTGAAGAACATGACCTTACTGATTAACTCAGTATATTCATCCCAGTTCTGGGTGTGTGTGCATGAGGACAACCACAGGTTTATTTTTCAGGTGCCATCCGCTGTGTGTGTCAGGCCTCTGTTGTCTTGGAACTCACAATGTAGGCTAGGCTGGCTGGCTACCAGGCTGTAGGGATCTGCCTGTCTCTAGCCCTGGGATAACACAAGCACATACTACCATTCTGGAGGATTTCCTTTTTGAAAATGTGGGCTCTGTGAATTAAACTCCAGTCCTCAAATTTGCACTGTGGACACTTTACAGATCGAATTGCCTCATTAGCTCCACAACTTATCTTTTAATTTAGATTTTCCAAGCCTTGCTTCTGGACCTCAGCGGAAAAGGTCCATTTCTCTAGGATGAGGCTACAAATAGGCACTGGATTTGAAATGGTTCTTTTCTGATTATGTGTTGGTCCAGAGTATAAATTTTTAGATGAAATTGTGAAAATGGGAGATAAAAAGATAAGTACAGCTATTTTTTTTCTTGTTTTTGGAAGCAGAAGGAAAATCTTGGAACTACTATTTAAAATAGTTCACTTATTACAACTTGAAACATGTTTAGTAAACATTTCCCAGGAACATAAATACAAATAGATCAAAAACATGATGTTAGACAGCTGAAATAAGATTAGAGAATTTTAAACTTTTATTACTTTATTTTTGTGTTTTGTGTAGGGCGTGGGGGGAGCTGGTTGGGTATGTATGTATATGAACACAGGCTCACACCGGCCATAGCTGATACATATGGAGGTCCTTAGCTTTTCTAGTTGTTCCTTGAGTTTTCACCTTGTTTGGAGGCAGGTCTTTTTACTTTTGCTGTTGTATAAGCTGACCCATAAGTTTCTGTCTTCCCCTCCCATTTCCCATAAGGCTGCTAGGATTAGCACAGCATCTGGCCTTTTACAGGAGTTCTTGGTACCAAACCTGGGTCCTCAGACTTGCTAAGCAAGCCACCTTTACCAATGCCTGTCTTCTTGACAAGAGGATTAAAAAAAAAAACCCAAAAACAAAAACAAAAAAATCAGCAAAAACCAAAAAATTTTTTTAAAAGAAATTACTTGAAGGAAGAAATAAATCAAGTAAGTTGCATTATTATTTTGATCTAACACTCAAACAATGAGAACTAAAGAAAAAAATCAAGACTTAAGGCATTGCATTGACAACAAGCAAAGAAGCAAAACAAAGTAACCACCTAAAGCCTGACAGTTTTTGATGAGCTTAAAATCAAGAAAGCAAACAAACGGAAAAAGAAATCCATTAGGTTATTATAGAATTTTGGCTTCAGGGTCAATCACAGTAGGTTACTTCATGATAAAAAAAATTGGTAAGATCAAAGGTTTCTAACTTGCTTGTTTTTTTGTTTGTTTGTTTGCTTATTTCTCCTTTTTTGGACAAAGCAAAAGTCCCTTTGCTGCAATTAAATTTTCTGTTACTAAAATTTATTTTTGTCTAGGAAGCTAAGGAAATGTTTTGATGTGTGGTATTGGAGACTCCATCTATTTTTAATGAAGACAGGATGAGAAAGTCTAACTCCTGTGAATGGGCTCCACTTATGAAAACCCAGCCACTTCAGAAGAGAGAATCTGTAAGACCTGAACTCCAGAGCTTCTGGGCCACTTATTCTCCAATTCACAGCTCTAGAGCAGGAATCTGGGCATGAGTGATAGACAATAAAAGACCTTGCCAATTGAGGCCTTTGAACTCCTGATCTTTGACCTAATTGGAAGCAACTGCCTCCTATACCACTTTGGATTCTCTCCTGAGGAAACAGGATAATACTTTGCTGTCTTAAAAAAAAAAGAAATAGACAGTGATGTCATTTATAAAAACACAAAATTCATAGAAAATTTCAGTTACTTAGGCAAGACCTAAAGTTGTGCTACCTAGTACATTCCCAGATACAGGGCTCAATAACATTCCTGTAGAGGGTTCAATTATTCTAAACACAAGGCCAATTCCACATATGTATATATTAGTAGTTATGAAAATTACAGTTCAGACTTTTAGTTCAGAGTAACCTTGTTTCATTTTCTCTCCCACCCCAAGATTACACACATCCAATTTACCATAGCCTTGTCTCTGTAAAAAGAGGAAACTATTCCTAAATAGTTAATTTCAATCATTTCTTTACTATGTTATGACACTGTGACCAAATTCTTGTGTGTATGCTACAAACTGAACAAAATGGATTAAAATGCAGGACATAACTATTGGCAAGATAACCAGGCCATGGAGTTTGGAACCCAACCTCTCATATAAGAAGAGCTCAGAAATGCAGAAATTTCCACATCAAAGAAAACCAATTTCCAGCTTGGTAGATACTAGCATGGTCATGTTAGTTATGGATATGTGCCCCATAGGGAAAGCAGTTTGTCCCTAGGAGAAGAGGCTATTTCAATTTTAAAATGCAAAAAAAGAGAAAGATACGTTGTCAGCTAGCTTTCCCCTGTGATGACAAATTACCCAGCAGATCAATTTAGAAGAAGAAAGTTTAGCTTTTGTGCATGGTTGCTGAGGTTTTGGTCCATGGTTGGTTGGTTCCATTACTTTAGGACTGTGGTGGACTTAGAAGCATCATGGTGGAGGGGCCTGACAGTCAAGAGGAAGATCTACTCTTCCCACAGAGGCAAAGAGATATGGGGTCACTGGAGATAAAGGGGCAGGATAAGGAGGAGGAAGAAGTAGAAAACGAAGAAGGAAGAGAATATGCAGAACAGGAGGAGGGGAAAGAAAAGGAAGAAAAGGAGAGGGAAGAGGAGGAAGAAGAATGGAAGAAGCAGGTGGAGTGGAGAGGAGGGCACAGCACACCAGTTAACAGATCTTGCTCTTCTGGGGCACAATCTTAGGGATCTACTTCCTTCAACTCCAGTCTACCTTCTAGCTTCCACCACCTGTCAATAAACACTGTCAAGTTAGGAATCTATCATTGGGTCACTCCATGAAGTGGATAGAGCCCTCACTCAATACTTTCCATACCTCATAAGCAATCAAGTCTTTAACACCCAAGCCATTGAAAAGACACAGCCATTGGCTGACAATGATGCATCAAGACCTAGGCCAGTTCTAGTCTACTGATTTATATCTGAAGGTTTTCTTCATGAGATGCCAGGCTTCTCCATAACCTTAAATGTGAGTAAGAAGCAAGCTGGTTATTTTTGATACGTTTTGTGTCCAGTGCCCAGTACAAAGATACTACTATTTCCTGGGATGTGGGGAGATCAACTGAGAGCAAGAAGTTGAGTTAGAATTTGGTGGCTATATCCTTGATAGATTTATGTTTAAATTTGTTGCAAAGTAAAATCCTCAGATCTTGACTTTATTTCAGTGTAAATCAGCTGTTGTCTTGTCACTTATCTATAGGGTAATGTTTTAAATTTAAATATAGGATTTTATGTTTATTCCTGTTATATTTAATCTTTTTGGTTTGCATCCAGCTATTTCTCCTGCCAAAGATTCAGACTGCTAAATAAGGGATACCAATCAGCTACTTTCTGTCTTCTCTGGAGACACTAAGGAACCTCAAGTTTAAAATTATAAAAAATTTAGGTGAATGGTTTGGAACAGTGGTGCACACCTCCAATCCCAGCACTTGTGAGAAAAGCGTAGGTGGATCTCTGTCAGTTTGAGGCTAGCCTGGTCTATATGTCTAGTTCCAGGCAAGCCAGGACTAAATAGTGTGACTTTGTCTCAAATAATTAAATAAATAAAATAAAAAAATTGTAGAGAGAGAGAGAGAGCAGGAGAAGCTAAAAGGGTAGAGGAGGTAGAGACAGCAGATAGAGACTTTTAAAATTATAGTTTCATTTCATTAAAAATGGTTAACACAATGGCTTTAGGAAACATTTATGTCCTCAAGAAGAACTAGCTACTCTTTTATTGAGAATCCAAAGTCTTCTGTTTGGTTTTGGTGAGAAGAACTGTATTCAGAGCTTCTTCAGAACTAAAATCATCTCTGTCTCTTTACTGTATGTGAAAGTGTGTGTGTGTATGTGTGTGTGTGTGTGTGTGTGTGTGTGTGTTTTGCTAGGGATCAAATACAACCTTATAAACAGAGGGGAAGTACTCTACCATCAAACTACACCCCATTTCTATTCTAATTATTCTTTAAGCCCAAGATAACAGCATTTTTCACATTGTATAAGATTTGAATGGGTGATAAGATACTGAATGATTTGAGAGAGAGCATGAAGAATAAAGATGCAGTCACTTCACTAGCAACTGCCTATGCCTACTGTCTTCCTTGCAGAGCTAAAACCCCACAGATCAAAGCCACCCTTATGGCCTCCTGGAGGGCGAGGAGACAAAGAGAGGCACACACACAGCAAATACCCTTGAAGATAACTTCGACTCTAAGTGACTCCAGATATCCATGCACCCACAATTTCAGCACATTCAAACATTATACTATGCCTCAGAGAGAAATTCAAAATAACAGATCTATAAAATCACTGATGTGAGGTTTTTTGAAAAACATTAAAGGTCTCTTTATATTTATCACTAAGGCACTTTCTGCCATTTGAATATGAATGGTGCTATTGCTAATGTCATACTTCTTTTGCAGGCTACCATTGTACTTCAGATGGAAAGTCAGAGATAAATAGTTTTATGTAATCTCCATGTACTAATATGTAATTTTTCCCATGAAGCCTGCCTGCAATTAGCATCTTACTTCACCTGGGGCAGAAAGATGTCTACAGAGGTGGCAGGCTCTTCCCCCTCAGTGCTGTGATTTAGTAGGTTTAAAACTTTGGTCCCCCATTGTAAGTAGTACATTGACTATTCATGAGGGTTAATTTTTTAAATTTTTGTTTGTCTTATTTATAATGACAGCTTATTCATCGGTATAACAATATTCTGCTTTCCCGTGACACTTGTCTGGACCTTCGAGAACTATGTCATGAGTGTGTGTATACTCATCCAGGGTCCCTGCATCTTGGAAGCTGAGGTACTCTTGTGCAAATAGAACTAAACGAAAACCTAAGTCATGATCGTGAGCTGTACTACTTTACTGAGTGTATGCATTCAATTCTGTGGTGCAGAATGGGACACTTGGTGCAGAATAGTTTCAAAGAATAATTTTTCTAAATGCTTTCTTGCTCTTTTTAATTCTTTCTTTCTCAAATCATGTTTATTTCACACAAATTAGATAACTGTGCACTAAATAACTGCATTGAAGTGGAAGCCTCTATGAGAGGCTTGGGTATAGCCATACAGAATTAATGAGCATTCATGCAGCCAACATTTATTCATGCAGCCTCATACATGACTCTGTGGACAGAAGAGCCACACGTTTTTTGTTAACAAAATAAATAATAAATGCTTCCATATGGAAGAGAACATTTTCAGATGCCTGACCTCTTCCATGATGGAACACACAGTTCAACAGGATAGCAGAAAGGCCGATCAATATTCAAACTCAGAGTTTCCTAAACCTGTCCTGATCCTCATCTCCTCACTGGGAACTGCAAGGGAAGGTGTTCTCACTAGCAAGTGAAACAATTTGCATACATGCTTAAATCAAGTTTGCTTAATATTAGAAGACACCATAATATATTCAAAAGTCAGGCAGTGCTTGCTTGGGGGTTAGGAAATACATGTCATGCTTTGGATTAGGAGAGGTTTGAAAAGCACACTCATTCATCAGTCCAATCAGATGTTGAAAAATCCAATCTCCAGAATGTTCCTATTTATGTGACTTCAAAAGAAATAAAAAAGACAATAAATGTTTGTTCACTGGCCTAAGAAAAAATATGACAGAGTGAAAAAATTAGATTGGTTAAATAAAATCTAACATTTAAATAAATATAAAACTTTATTGCTTTGCAAATGAGACCTTTTTTTATTAATTCATTCAAATCTGAACAAATGAATGTTTCTCTTAACTGGAAGACCTTATCACTGTGGGCATAATTCCTGCCCTAAGTGCTGAAAAATAAATCACCTTGTTTCTGTATAGGGGTGTAAGCAGAGACTGTTCGTTCATTTCCTGGATGCCCAGACCCAAATAATAACACAGATACTATATTAACTACAACAGTGTTTGTCCAATAGCTTAGGCATATTTTTAGCTAACTCTTACATCTTAAATTAACCCATAATTCTTGTCTGTGTTAGTCACGTGGCTTGGTACCTTTTATCAGTGAGGCATTCTCATCTTGCTTCCTCTGTGTTTAGGTGATGACTGCAGACTGAGCCTTTCCTCTTCCCAGAATTCTCCTATTCTGGTCACCCCACCTACACTTCCTACCTGGCTACTGGTCAGTCAGTGTTTTATTAAACCAATACAAGTCACAAATCTTTACAAGGTATAAGTCCATTGTCTCACAGTATAGGGGTTAAGAGGAATTGAGAAAAGAAGCATGATCTACAGATGGACAGACTGAGAAATAAAATAAAAATTACTAAATGTTTTCAGGGCATTCTGACTGCTGCCAATTGAACTGTCTTCAACTACACAGTTGGTTTAAAGTTCATATGAGTCTTCGGAGACAACTGTTTCCTCGTGTTTTAGCCTTGGCTTTTAAGTGACAGGATTTCTCCATGAAAATAAAAATAGTTTCAGATGCATGGGGAAGAAGGGAATTGAGAAGGAGAGAGACTCTCATTCTAACTTGTACCCCTTCCTTCCATTCAGCGAGACAGGCAGAGTCTAGCGGATGGGAAAGAGACTGGTTTCTCTGAGGACTTGGCCCTGCACACAGAGGGCTAGGACATGGAAGCCATGATACCACCTCTCTTTAGAATTATCTTTACTTTAGTAATGCTTTGCAAGAATGTGCCAGGGCCTGGATCGTATTGCTGAATCCATCTGACAGAGGTGAGGATAAGAGGCAGCTTGCAGAGGGCAAGCAGCAAGCTGCCACCTGCTCTGATTTGGCCTACCTGTGACAGTCTGTGTGAGGTAGAGCTGAGGCTAGCCCCTACAGTGCAGGAGATAGGATGCAGGCAGGACTTCTCTAGTGATGTTGAAGGGACAGGCTTGAGGAGTCAGGAAAAATCCCTTATCAACTAGTAAGGTCTTCAAAGATAACTTCACTAAAAACAAAACAAAACAAACAATCAAACAGACAGACAAACAATCAAAAAATGTGTTTGGGCTAACATCCCAAAGAAATAATAGCTAAAGTTTTCATTTTCCTTTTGTCTTTATTTCTCCCTCACCAACTCTAGGGAGAGGAGTCAAGAAACTGACACAAATGTCCAATATGAACCCCGGTTCTCGAAATAGACCAGAAGATATCAAATAAAGAACAGAAAATGATTATATCCATTCAAAATATATTCAAAAGAATTTCCTAAGGCTTTTTTTCTTAGTGTCAAGATTAAAATTTTCCCTGGAAATGAGGATGAAGTGTGAGGTTTATGTACTTTAGAGCATGTCAAAATATTAAAGAAATGTAAATACTTCTAAAAATGCATAAATATGTTGGAAATGCATTAATGGTGAATATAATAAGAATAGGAATAACAAAAAGGATTAGTTTCTGGTCTCTTGTTTTGGTTCCAAGGAGATATCTGAAATTTTATTTTTGTCTGTGTTTAGATTTGTGAATGTTCAAAGCCCTAACATTTGCTGTAAGAAGCTTCCCTGCTTCAAAGAAAAATAGGCTGTTGTCCAAGCTCACGTCCACAATAGTCACATAAAGACCTTCCAGCTACACAGGCCACAGTTATATATTAATAGACTTTGGTATAATTCCAGAGCTGAAATTCACAGAAAGCCAGCAGTGGCCACAAGGAAACACCTAGATAACTATCAGTCAGTTTTTAACCTCATGTGGTCTGATAAAGACGACAGGCTAACTTAACAAGCTCCTGCACAGACACCAGGGGTCCCTGCAGCTGTCTCTTTCCGGCGTGGGATTCAGAGAGTAGATAGAAATTACTACCCATCTTGTCTATCTCATTCCCTCAAGCTCTTCTTTCCCCTTCCCTTCTCCCCTCCTCTTCCTCTTCCACCCTCCCTTCTTCCAAGACAGAGATGAGAGCAAGGAAAGAGATATTTTGATTGAGGGAGCCATTATGAGGCTAGCAAGAAACCTGGCACTAGAGAAATTCCCAGGAATTCACATGGATGACCCCAGCTAAGACCCTAAGCAATTGGGTAGAGGGTGCCTGAACTGGCCTTGCCCTGTAGTCAGATTGATGACTATCTTAAATGTCACCAGAGAACCTTCATCCAGCAATTGATGGAAACAGAGGTAGAGGCCTGCAGCAGATCAGCAGAGCCCTGGGCTGAGCTCCCAAAGTCCAGTTGAAGAGTGAGAGGAGTGAGAATATGAGCAAAGAGGTCAAGACATCCACTGAAACAGTTTACCTGAGCTGATGGGAGCTCACCAACTCCAGTCGGACAAGGAAGGGACAAGCATAGGACCAAACTAGACCCTCTGAATGTAGGTGACAGTTGTATGGCTGGGGCAGACTGTGGGCCACTGGCTGTAACACCAAGATTTACACCTACTGTAACACCTACTGCTTGTTCTGGCTTTTCGGGAACCCATTCTCTTGGATGGATACCTTGCTCAGCCTAGATATAGTAGGAAGGGCCTTGGACCTTACCCAAAGTAATGTGCCTTTCCCTTTTTCAGGAGTGGATGGGGTGGGGTGGGGTGAAGGAGTAAGTGGAGGGGATGGGAGAAGGAGGGGGATTGGGAATTGGGTTTGGTATTAAAATGAAAAAGATAGTTTTTCTTTTAAAAAATAAAAAAGAGAAATTATAAAAAATTAAAGAAAGAAGAAATTACTGCCTAAGAGAAGAAAGATGGAGGAGTGGAAAGGAAGATGGACCATCAGGCTACCAGATCAAGAATGGGACCCAGGCTTCTTAGTTGAGGCTTATTCACTGAGTTCCACTGGTCTAGGCAACCCAACTAGAACAAAACAATGTCATCTTGAAAAAGAAAATGATAAACCAGTATTTCTTTGTGTATGTATGTATAAGTTTGTGCAATGTGTATGTGTACATATGGATGAATGTGTGAAGGCGGGTGTGTTCCTGGAAACCACAGGTCGATGTCTGCTGTCTTCTTTAATCATGTTCCATGGTATTTCTGGGGATAAGGTCTTCAATAGACTCAAAGCTCATTGATTTGGCTACTAGATTGGCTAGACAGTGAGCCCCAGTGATCTGCCTATTTCTGCCTCCCCAGAGTGCAGTTTATAGGCACGTGCTGATTTGCCCAGCTTTTCCACATCAACTCTGGGGAATCAAACTCAAGTCCCTCTGTTCACATAGCAAGGACTACCGAATGAATCATACTCCCAGTAGCCAACTATTGCTTCTAGGGAATTCTTCTTCCTTCCTTCCTTTTTTTCTTTCTTTCTTTCTTTCTTTCTTTCTTTCTTTCTTTCTTTCTTTCTTTCTTTCTTTCTTTCTTTCTTTCTCCTTCCTTCCTTTCTTTCTCCTTCCTTCCTCTCTCCCTCCCTCCCTGCCTCCCTCTCTCTCTCTCTCTTTCTCTCTCTCCCTCTCTCTCTTACTTTCTTTGTGTTTACTATTGTGGATAGATCCTTGGCCCTCCTGTATGCTATGCACAAACCCTGCTGCTGACCTCCACCCCAGGCTACCTTCTTCACTAATTACCCAGGCTGACCTTGAATCCCTCTATAGTCTGGCTGGTCTTGAACGTTTAGTCCTCCTGCCTCCCTGCCTCAGCCTTTGTGGTTGCTAGGTTCACGGGACTATACCATCAGCCTGGTTTTAGATGGAATGTTTTTCATGGAAGCTATGTGCAAATTAATGCCAACCTTTTTCTTTTTCTTCTTTCATGTTTTACAAAATATCCTGCTTAGATAGTAACTACATTTTACAAAACAAGTTAATCTGCATGTGACCGTGTGGAATTCATGTTCTATCTCTCCACCTAAAAGGCAATGACTTATGAAAATACAAATGTCAACTGATTTTATAGCATTCACTATGAGAAGACAAGCAGTAATATATCAGCTATGCGTTTATGCCGAAATCAAACTCTGAGCAGCAGATACGGCAACACTGGCCTCATTCATGCCAGTGTTTATTGAGGTACTGTGGGGAGGGGAAGGCAGACAGAAGCCCTCACTGAGAAGAGAATCAAAGGGCAGGCACTTCTCCTTTGTATCTCTAATCTGCCAGTGACAACAGAAGGTCCTGTTCTAGGACGGTGCCACTCCTCTTCTTCCTTTAGTCACACAGAGTCATTTCCTTTCATTTTAGATATAACTGCTTAACATTTTTTTCTGATGAGCTTAAACACTTCTCAGTTTACACATGGGTGATACATACTTCTAATAATGATGCTTTTCTCTCATGAAGGCAACTGAGAGAGGACATTTTCCCTATGACAGCTCGCAGGAGAAGCCTACATCACACGACAAAAGAAGGTCAACCATCTGCTACTCAAAAGAAATTTCCAGATTGTCTTTACATCATGGAAAGTTCCTTGGTTGTCTTTACATGAGAGCATGTGGCTTCAAGTATATATGTATATCTTTTCATATCTTTGTATTTCTATATTTATATAAAGGTATTTTCATATATTTCTATAATGTTTTAGTTCCTGCATGAAGAACCACTGTCTCTTACAGTTGAGCATAGTGCATCTACTGGAATCTCCTAATTCACAAGCTTAAGAATTCATCCAATTTCAGGATTATAATATTGACATCTTCATGACAGTGAACTTGGAGTGAGGATCAGCAACTATGATTTTTATAGTAAAACATTATCTCTGTTGTACACTGGGGCAGTAGACACTTCTCAAACTACTCTTTGAGTGAAATGATGGGAAACACATTTAGGCACATAGAGAGAAGCTACCGCAGTACTTGGCCGTGCAGAAGAGCAGTGATGTCTGGATGCCAACAGAGTCCTTCTCAACTCACACTTCCCCAGCTGTCTTTCTCACATACTTTTACACATTTGCCTCTGTTCCTCAAGGAGTCGTTTGTGTCAAGCCTTGTTTTTAGTCTATTTAATATTTAATTTTTTTCTCTTTCCCTTCTCTCCATGAGTGCTCGTGGATTATTAATGGATTTGAATGCAGCTTGACAGAGCCATTCAAATGCTTTTCTTTTTAAAGGTTCCTTTACCATTTTTTATCTGTTTATGTGTATTTGTCTAAATTAATCTGTGTGCACTGTGTGCATGCAGGAGCCTGTGGCGACCAGAAGAAAGCATCAGATTATCTAGAACTAGAGTTATAGGCAGTTGTGAGCCTCTATGTGGTTGCTGCGAACTGAACTCCAGTCTTCTGCCAGAACTGTAAAAACTTTTAACCACAGATCTCTCTAGTACCCCATGCTTATTGTAAAAATAATCTCAAAAACTCAAGACCTGGAAAAGACACACATCTATTTCTATATTAGCCTCTCAGAATCATCATTCCAACCAAACATGAGAAAAACATAGCCATGTCTTCCCATTCCTGGTCACAACATGTTCTGAGGGGAGGAGAACTCGGCTCTTATAAAAATCTTCATTGAATAAGAGCCATGATGTTTAAAGCCCTGGAGAGCTCACTGACCAACAGAACAGGAGATAAGTCATAATTTAAAACATTTCTTTCTAAATAGTCACAAGATTTTTGCAAAGCTTCCCCAGTTAGAGTAAATAAAATGAATGATTAGTAATCATCCTGACAATAAAAATGTGCTGGGTGACAAAAACTAAAACAAAGTCCTCTTATGGTGATGGCACTGATGACTTTATGCTGCTGTGGAGCCAAGTGAGGGAAAGTGAATAAACTTACAATTTCTGCTCAGCAACATGAGTGTGGAATTGAAGAAAGGGAGAGAAAAAGGAGTCAGACAGTAAATCACTTTCAATACGGTTCCTAGCTAAAGAATAAGTCAATCAGATCTGTTGTCCCAATAGAAAATACAATTACATGGTTGGAGAGATGTCTCAAAGGGTAAGAATATTTGTAGTGCAAGCATGAAGACCTGAATTTGGATCTCCAGTATTCATTTAAAGCTGAACATGTCACCAGAAACTTCAGGATTGGGGAATTGGTGGAGATAGATCACTAGTGCTTACTGCCAGTCAAACTAACTGCAAACCCATGAGCTCCAGGTTCAATAGAGATGCTGTCTTCATGAAACAAGGCAGAGAGTGATATGGGAGGACACCCAATGCTTTCCTTTGGTGTTCATGTGCACATGGGCTTGCACACCTGTACACATGTGCAATCACAGATAACATATACACACAATAAAAACACTTATATTAATATATCTTCTTCTATCCATGTTCTATACACTCAGGTCAAATGCCCAAAACTCTGAAGACATCAGTCAGGCCAGCATCAGGTCAGCTGAGGCAAGCACTTAAACAAAATGGATGTTTTTGAGAACAATGTCATAAATTTGGGTTCCTAAATTTGCAGGTTGCCCATTTGATAAATATACTATAAATTGGAAATATTCTAAATTAAAAACCTATGTGGTTACACTTAATGTGGTGAACAGCCTAGATTATCAATGCAATGCACTACAATGTGTCAGCTGTTTCCATTCATAATCCTGCGATAGACTGAGAACAGCCCCAGCCCTATACACAAGAGTGTGTAAGCAGCCAGGAGAACTAAAGTCAGAACTCAAAGATCATCTTGCCTGGATATACATTGCCCTCGCAGCACCACCAAGATGGAAGGTTGTGGAAACACACTGTGCTATGGGAGTTGTATTACTACTCTCTTTACTGTGGCAGAGAACCTGACAGAGCAGCTTAATGGAGGAAGGGTTTGAGTCACAGCTTGAGTACAGTTCATCGTGGAGGAAAATATGTGGCAGGGTCCATGATGACAGCTGGGACTTCTCCCATCTTGAGGGCCAGGAAGTAGAGAGGAGGGACTTCTGCCATTCAGCTGGTTTTCTACTGTTTCCAATTTTCTTAGTCCACAACTATGAGATGGTACCACTTACAGATGGGGTGGCTCTTCTCTGCTTAGTTAATCCTCTCCAGAAATTATCTCAATGCCCAATCCGAAGGTGTAGCTTCTACATGATCCTAAATATACTCAAATTTGCAATACAAATATTTTGGGCTTTGCTTTTTGATAAAGGGCATCATATAGAGTGTGCTACCTTGAAATTCATTATGTAGTCAAGGATGAGCTTGAACTCCTGGTCTTCCTGCCTCCAACTCTCAATTCCTGGCATTACAGGATTGCACTATGTTGGCTAAGCATTGAAGATTAACTATTACTGTCTGCATCTGATGATTCTCATGTTTCTGATTCCAGTGAGCCATTCATAATATAGTTATGCAGACATTCGTATAGATATTTAACATGAAACACACAACTCATATTTACACATGTCCCATATGATTCATTCACACAAGAGGCCTGCCAGGAAGGCAATTTCACATTTCCAAGGAAAACAGATATTTCATATTTTAAAGAAAAACAGATAATGTCACATTTCCAAGGAAAATGGATATTAGATAATCCATTGCTCTAAAGCAGTAGATCTCAACTTTCATAATGCAGTGACCCTTTAATACAGTTCCTCATGTTGTGGTGACCCTTAAACATAAAATTATTTTTATTGGTATAAAATAATTTAATTTATAACTGTAATCTTGCTAGTGTTATAAATTATAAAGTAAATATCTATGGTTTTCAATGGTCTCAGGAGACCCCTGTGAAAGTATCATTTGACCCACAGGTTGAGAGCCCATGCCTTAAAGTATGGCAAATATTCAAGAGGGAACATCTCAGGGTCTAGAGTCAGGACAGCCACTCTGAGTCAGTCACAGGAAAAATGTCAGTCATGAGTTTGTGTCGAAGGCAAAAGCATGAGTGGGTGTTTTTTCAAAGAGAAGCTGAAGGAAGTCCCTCATCAGGGACTATATCACAAAGTGTCCCATAAAATAGCTACACAAGATGCTCATAGCACACATTCACGGTGAGCTACACAAGATGCTCATAGCACACATTCACGGTGAGCTACACAAGATGCTCATAGCACACATTCACGGTGAGCTCACAGCTGGAGTCCGTGCTACTTGGGTGAGTTGCACTAGCTTTTGGACTAGTAGAGGCCAGTAATATGAGCAAGGTGTGGATCCAGTAATTCACATGAGAGAAAAATTGGTGCTCTGTATTAGGACGGTTGTAGAAAACAATGATTATAGTCAAAGCATATGGTATACTTTGAGCAAAATGTCATCATAAACCAATCACTTTTCGTATACAGGAAATAAAAAAAAGATGGAGGCTTTGGAGGCAGCTCAGTCAGGAAAGTGCTTGTTATGCAAATATAATTTTGATTCCAGGAACCCAAATAAAAAAGGAGAGGAGGGTGGTGTGCTTAAATTCCCAGCACTGGGGAGGTGAAGGAAGGATCCCTTAAGTTCACTGGCTAGCCAATCTAGCCTACTCAATGACTCACATGCCATAGCGAGAGACCTTGTTTCCCCCTCCCCCCGCCCCAAAAAAGCTATATGGATAGTGTCCGAGGTACAACATTCAAGGTTGCTTTGTGGCTTTTATACACACATGCATGCTCACCCACTTACGTTTGTGTGCACTCACAGGAACATACATGCACGAACATACACACACACACACAAGACAATGTGAGAGAATAATACATTCAGTTAGGGAGGTATCAAATTTGTGGGCAGCACGAGAGAGTTGCTGTGTGCTGAGTTGCTGGGAGGCCTGTGCTCTAGCGTTGGTAAGTTCTGCCAACCAGAGAAGTCATTGGAAAGCCGCTCGCCCCTGGGTGCTAACTGAGGCTACAGCACACCCCTTTTAGGTAAATTCCAAAGAACTTCAGACACTGGAGACAATGCTATGTAAACTTTCCAGCCTGATAGAGCTATTTATTTTACAGGATGAAAACAAAGGTAGTGGTGGAATCAAAGGGCAAGTGTTCTCTGCATACTTACCTCCCCACCGAGGCTCAGGGAGCACTATGGGAGAGCATCAGAAAGAATGTAAGTGCCATATGATGTGGATAGACGCCATGAAAACATGGCTGATGCACTTATCAACTCACAGCAGCTCTGATACTTTTTTAAAGACCTAAACAAGACGAAAAAAGTCCAGCTAAAAATTCCAATATAGAATGGGAAGGGCTACTGTGCCTCACCTTTTGTTGAGGAGCTACTGGACTTGCTGGTGAGGGAGAGTCACTTTTCTTTGGAGTGTGGTCACTGGCAGGTTTGCCTACACCCCAGCAGATGATGCCATATCTATGGGCAGCACTAATTGGACTCAGTAGCTTAAAAATAAAAATAATTGTAAAAGGAAAAAGTGTTTCTTATGAGATGATGATACAGGTTGAAATAGGTATTTTCACAGGCCAGTTGCCTGCTGCTTCTCTGAGCCTACAGAGAAGAAGTATTATCTAAATTGAATTTCTCAAGTGAGTACAGTCACAAGTGAAAATTTCACGAATTAGCAGGTTGGCACACTTTGCTCTGCCTGACTGGATCCAAGTTTATAGTGTACAAAGTCTGGTTTTTACTTAGTACACAATTCAGCTCCACTGTACTCTCTCACAGTAAATTAAAATCTGTATCTATTTAATGATATTTGGTTGCAAAGTGTTTGGGTAAAAATTTTTTATGAATGTTGCGTGTTTCCATGTACTTTTTGTGTGTGGTATGTGTAAGTATGGTGTGTGTGTTCACTCTTGTGTATGTGAGAATATATATATGTGTGTGTGTGTTTGTGTGTGTGTGTGCATGTAGGTACATGTGTACATGTATATATGTGTGTATGGATGCCAGAGGTTGAAGGCAGGTGTGTTCCTTAACTACTATCACCATATACATTGAGGCTGCTGTCTCACCTAATGCCAGAATTTTCTGGCTCAGTTAGTCTAGCTGGGGATCTTCTGTCTATTTCAGAGTGCTGGGATGGCAGCAACACTGTCAGGCACATTGAGCATTTAGGAGGACTCTAGGGATCTCAACTTTGGTCTGATGAATGTGTGGCAAATGCCTTACCCACTAGGCTATCTCCCCAGTTCCTATATTCCCTTTTATACAGTGGGCATAAGATTATGGCAAAGGTGAAGACGCCCAAGTCATTTGTTGAACTTGTATTATTTTGCTGTCCTGAAAGTGGCTCTTCTCTTAATTTCAGTTCAGAATAACAAAGCCGGTAAGTACCCTCAGGGTATATCTAGGCTCTTTTCACTGACAGATAACATTGTGACTTGATCTTCTAAGCCTCTATTTCATCACTTCTAAAATAAAAATATTACCTACTTTAAGAATGGTTTGGACATTAAATGAGTATGTAACAAAGATATTAACACAGTGCTCATTGCTTTTAAACCATTTAGAACACAGTATTCTTGTTCTAAAATGACTGGAATGCCTGAGCCTTAATTGTGCCAGTTCCAAAAGGTGCCAAATAAGAAGGTGAGGGTTGGGATTGGGTTGGATTTTGCATCTGTTAAGTAATAAAAGTTTGTCAGTCAGAACCTTGTATATACTTTACAAACACACACACACATGTGTGTGGGGAGAAAGAGGCAGAGACAGAGACAGACAGACAGACACATGATGGGGGGAGGAAGACAGAGAGGCAGACACATATACCTATATACAGGGAGAGAGACATAGACACAAACATAGAGAGATACACAAAGAGATAAAGAGGTAGATAGATAGACAGGCAGGCAGACAGACAGACAGAAGAATTTGTCTAAGAATAAAGGGAACTATACCTGAATACTACATTTACCACTTAATAGCTTTGTAGTCTTAGATAGGTTCTAAGATTTGCCCATTTGAAGGATAGTAACAATATCTACCTCATGAGGATGCCTGAAAATTTAAAATAACTTTTTAAAATGTAATTATTGACAATTTCATACACGTATACAGTGTGCTGTGAACATGTTTATCTCCTGCTCCCCTTCTTCTCTGCCTCTTTACTCTTACAGACAGACCCCCTTTTCTCTTTCCAACTAGTCTTTCTCCTTTCATGCTTAATTTTCTGTGCAGGTAGGTAGCCATGGATGTCGTGTGTTCATGATTACATAAGCAAGAATACAGTATTTCATAGAAATTATTTTTATAATTCCAAGTTTTTACTTCTTTTTCTTCCTTTATATTATTAATATCCACAGTGAGGAGACAAAGTCATGTTTGTACAAGTCGAAGTCTGCTTTGATTTTACATGGTTCACAGTCTATATTTCTATGCAGAAATCCAAACTGAAATGAACATTTAAGAGTGTCTTGAAAAGGACCGGGGAACACACTGCTTCATTCAGCTCATCTTTTCCCTTTCTGACACACGACAAGCTTGGGGGAGGCTACATTGGGCAAGGACATCTCGGAGCTTTCCCAAGGCAACATTGAAATGCTCGGCTCCTTTCTCATGGTTGAGCATATAAAACCACCCTTTGGCTGGATACCAAGCAACGTCCTCTTTTTCAGAATGGGAAAAATGATAACAAACAACTCTGGAGCATTTCCAGGTCTGAACATCTTGAGTATTTGGATGTCTGTGTAAAGGGCCAGCTCTGCATCACTCTCAAGCGCTCCTTATAGGATCCACAGACCACACTTGGGGGTGTCAGATGCCCAAGACAAAATGAATGCACTGACTGTCGTGAGATATACTATTGGGAAAATGAGTCAGGAGCACAGCCTCTGAAACCTGATTATTAAAACCACTTGGACTTTGCAATTTCTTAACAACCTGTGTACTAAATGTGCCATTTACATATATGCAATATTTATATATTGATGAGCACACATATGTATGTAGAAAAGTAGCGTATATAAAAATCATATAAGAACAGCAAATGGGAGTGACTCTGAAAGACATGCCCAGACATGCTCTACATGTCAGATCAGAATATTCGATTGTTCCTTTAGTCTTAATAAATCCTAGATGACCACAGCCAATCACATAACAGTGATTTCTTTCTCTCTCTCTTTCTTTTTTGTTGAGTGAGAATAACAGTGATTTTCCAGCAAGGCATAAACAGTTGCTTAGACTCTTGGCTGAACCAGAAGATGATATAAATAGCCAAAAAGCATAAGCAGCAGGAAGTTCAGTTTCCTTTCTTGTTAGATAACGATATCTTTTCCACTTCATCAAAGGAGATGAAGTGTGTACTTGTGTGCATGTGCATATGTGTGTGTGTTTTCCCATAGTGCTCACTGGCTCTAAGTGTCTTCTGGAATGATGGGAAAATAATGCTATGTCTATAGTCTCAAACTCTTCGTAACAGAGGACACGGTGCTACCTAATGGAATCCGCACAGCTGTGCATCTTACTCTCAGCTAGCACTAAGAGGTGGGCATGTGACACACTAATGAAAAGGTAAAGAGGCTTAGGAACAGAGGAGTCAGACTTCTTAAGTTCAAATTTCAACTCAGATATCTTAGGGCTGCAGGATTCTGGGTAAAGTGCTTCCTTTCTTCAAAAAGGAAAAAAAAAACAACCAAACTTTTTAAAACTGTGTGTATATGTGCACACACTTATATATCTGTGGGAACAAGTAGGAGGCAGACGAATGTACAGGTGGGTGCATGCTTATGGGGAAGCCTGATGGTAGAAGCAGGTGTCTTTCTTGACTCTCTGTGTTACTACGGAGGCAGGGTCTTTCGGGGAACCTGGAGCTCACAAACTCTGGCTAGTCCAGCTGGTCAGCTTACCCTGCGCATTCCTGCATTTGTGTCCCAAGTGCTGGGGTTACAGTTATCTGCCATATCTCCTCCACTTGAAGTGTCTGAACTCAAGTCATCGTCTCCTCGGCTCAATGTGCTTGGTTTCTCAGCGACTTTATTTCCTTCTCTGTATATTAGCGACAATGACAGCTACCTCTTAGCAATGTGCAGAGAGTGCCTGCTTCATGTGGATTTTGAGTGGACTCATTTATAATTAGTTATCATGCCCAGAGCAATGCTCACTCCACAGTGAGTACGGTGTAAGCGCAAAAGCAGTAACTGTGATTAAGCATTGACTGTAGTTGGAAAGGTCTAAAATAAAAATGGGCATGCTTATCAAGTGAGTATTATAAATAAGAGAATTTAAAGCATTTTGATTGCTCCCCGCCACAAACCTCTTTATGAAATTGTCAAGTACCAAAATGAATTAATTTGTCAAAAGAGAATATCCTTTAGGAACATGAAAGCCCACGCTAATGATTCTGAACTACGGCGTTATGCTGTAGGATGAAAAAGGAAAACCTGAGACATTCCAACTTCTACTGCCTCCTTTGTTAAGAAGAATGAGATTGTAAGTGAAGCCGAGAGCAGCTAAGGTGGAGTCTAGATTCCAGTTCCATGAATGCAGACATCACTTAGTATAAGAGCCGCTTCCAGCGAATTCCACCATCCGGAGTGCTAGGGCTAAAGATGTGTGCCTCCATGCTGGGCCTGTGATTAACTTTTAAATTAAGCACATTGTTCTTTGTACATTATGCAAATCTCACTGTCAAAGGAGTCATATAATAGGACACACAGACACACAGACACACACACACACACACGTATGTACATTGTCTGGTCCAAATATAATAGTTAGAGAGCTTCTTTAGGAGTTTCCTTTTGACTACACAGGGTAATTATTATATTTTTTGCTGATAATTTGGTTATTCAGAGCAAAATAAGAACATTAAGGTGTAGTAATTGTTTTTGGTCATGTCAAGCCACTGAAGTAAATAAATATGTAAATACATATTTACACATAAATATGGTGCTCCTTAAATGTAGCAGCTATTCCTGGAGAGTATAAAAAGTAGGAATATGTAAAATCTTAAATATCAAAATATAAAATATTAAAATCACACAAACAGTTTTTGGAAAATCAGCTGTAAAGCCACAAGATACCATTTATAAATTTATTTAATATAATTGTAAATATAGATGGAACTGTAAATCGTTGCATTGAGTGAAAGTCCTAACAGGCTTTCTATAGAGATAACCATCTTTGTGATATGATTCCAGAGCTCTCATGGTCCTATACCTTATTTTAAAATTTCTTGTTTCCTTGGTCCATGGACGTTTAAAATAAAGTCATTAGTATTCTGCTCCTCAGAATACTAATGCTCTTGGTAACAATGCCATACTATTCCTTCTTAGATATTATTGACTTTACATTGACAAATCTTATTTCTTTCTTGAGTGATACTTTGCTAGAAGTGTAGCAACTCTCACGAGGACTCAGAGATCTGGGAGGGGAACTTGATAACACACTACTGACAAGGAACATGAAGGTGCTGCAAAATGACTTTAAGATAACTGATAGTTTGGCATTATTTGAAATGACAATTTTTGCAAAAATATAATAAGAGGGAAGGCTTTCAAAGGAGTATCTAGGAGTATAGCAGAATGTTCCTTTAGCAGAACAGTAGAATTGGATGAAGACTCTCTGATTACAGGGGTAGTAATCAATCTGATCACAGGAGATGGCTAGTTCAGGTTACCTATCCACTATTGTTAGGAGTCTGAGATGGGGTCATTCTAGTAGGTTTGTGGGATTTCCCTTGCATCAGTGTTGTGGGAATTCATTTCTGCCAATAGTATTTTGGGTACCAGCCTTGGGGTGTGGCTTCTGTGTGTGCACGCGAGCTCTTTTAAGGGAGAGGAGAAGTCTTTCTCACTGTCGTGGGAGGTTGGAGCATATCCCTGGGGCAGAGCAGCAGGACATGGTGACTTCTACCTTGTCTTGTGTTCTGTGAATCTGTGTTTTCCTTTGAGTCCCCATTTCCTCCCCCCCATAATAAAGACAATTTGTAACTCTTTGATTAACTCTTGCTTTACATCAGGCTTCTACATGACCCCCAAATGCCCCCTCCTAGTCAACTCTTAAAGAATTCTCTCCCTCCATCCACCTCCTAATCCAAGCCCTCAAGTTCTCATCCCCACCCACTGCCAGGGCATCCAGAAGATCTTTTCTATTTCCCCTTCCCAGGGAGAACCATGCCTCTCCCTTGGACCCTCCGTGTTACCTAGCCTCTCTGGATCTGTGGATTGTGCATGGCTATCCTTTACTTACAGCTAATATCAACTTATGAGAGAGTACATATCATGTTTGTCTTTCTGGGTCAGTGTTACCTCACTCAGATGATTTATTTTTCTAGTTCCATCCATTTGTCTTCAAATTTTCTAATGTCATTGACAAATCATGTATTAAGGACAGGTCCCATGCCCAGCAGTAGATGAATGAATGAAATTTATGCCCTGGTAATGCTGAAGCATGCATGGGCAGCCCATATATGGCGGTTCTGTTGAACTTGTCCATATTGCATTTTTTAGTCTAAGTTGATGAGGATGACTGACCAGGTCTCATCCTGAAGAGGGCACCAGCTCTCATTACAGATGGTCATGAACCACCATGTGGTTGCTGGGAATTGAAGTCAGGCAGGACCTTTGGAAGAGCAGGCAGTGCTCTTAACTGCTGAGCCATGGTCAACACAAAATGAACTCAATGGCATCTTTGAAGGTTCTTTGTCTCAGAATGTTTAGACAGGGTATATATTTATTTATTTTTAATTATTCTATTTACCTTTAATTTGCAATTTTTATTTACCTTACAGATCCTTTGCATATATTTGTTTTACATATATTTGTGTATATTTTATTTTTTGTATTTTTATGGGATTCCTGTGTGTGCAAACGTGTGTGTCTCTGCAGCTATCCATGATTTTTACACTTTTTTCTTTGGCTCTTTTGTGTTTGCTTTGTCCTAGTTTGATTGTTTGTTTCCTTTATTACTATTCTTTAGATGCCTGTTTTCGTTTTGAGTTCTGAAAGGGAGTGGATTCAGATGGCAGGGGCGGTTGGGGATCTTGGAGGAGTTGGGGGAGAGGAAATCTTATTTAGAATATAGTGTATGAAAAGTCCGATTTTAATGAAAGAAAAAACTTCTAGCACATTGCATTCAATTCAGAATCATTTATGCCACAATTGGTAACAGTATGGGTATCAGTGTAAAATCAGTAACTATTTGGTTCTCTGAAGCCTCCATCATGCTGTTAGCAGTGGTAAGTGTGCACAAATGATTCTTTAAGGGCACAGTGGAGCAGGGACTAATGGTCATGGGATGTCATCCCCATGTATGTAAACATAAATTGTTCCAATTCAGCCTCATTACACTAGTTAAAATTACTTTGAACAAATATAGCATTTATCATTTTAAAAACTGAAAGGCACACACGATACTAGAAGTGATAGGCTCAGAAAGTAAAGGAGATGGGAAAGGGAGGAAGTAGAAAATAATTAACAAGGGGGGGTCAGAGGAAAAGCCTTTGGAATCTCCCCCCTCCACAGAAGTGTAGCAATCATAATTAAAGAATTTCCCAGTTATTTCTCTTTCAACTTAGGGACTTCGGATGCTCTGAAAAGTTGTAAACTGCTTGTGCCTATCTTTTCCCTTGAAACTATTTTCATATAAAGAAATAGGTAGCCTAGCCATAAATCTAAAACCTGCTGTTTCGGAGTTCTAAGCAGGAGACTAACCCTTGCTGTCTTTATGTGATAGGGAAGGTTACTTTTAGATGAAACTGTATCAAGGCCACCCTTGCACCTTGCAAAGAACAGGAAACCAGAAGGTGACAGACCTGATCCAATTTCTACAGGTAACAAACTAACAACCTTTGTAAGGCTTGCTAGAAAATTCCGAGAAAAGATATCCTGGAAAGGTAAAGCTGGCATGGGGGTAGGTTAAAAGAAAGCTTTATGTTCAGAAAAAAATAATTTAAAAGGGATGAGATCATTATAGGTATAATATTTTCAAAAGTTCCCTGAGTAATAGTGATGGCATTATTTAAAGAGAAAAGGATGGGAAAAGAATAATGAGTTTTTCCCTGGTACCTGAAGATGGCTGCTAACAGAGACTTGGGGTCAGCATACTTATGTATGGGAGAACAATGCACACAAAGATTTTAGCCTGTGACTATCCTGGGTGTCATTTATTTTTTAGGAAACTATGCATTTTTTAATATAGGCCATGCATATGAAATAAAGTTTATTATTGTTTAATAACTATAATCTTGAAAAAATCATTTTGGGACTTTAGTAAGTAGTTTGGGTAGGGAGTTGCCAGACCAATGTCAGAGTGTTGGTCCCACAATGTATCAGTGTTAAATCAATAGCACTAACTTTTTGTAGTGAAGCTGTTCTTGCAAAAGACTATTTTCAGCATCACCTTCTTTTCTATTGTTATCACAAAGAAACCTGTGAACCAAACAGGACTACTAATTGTTCTTACACTAGAAAGACAGAGAGAGGGATTATAGGCAGGGAAAGGATGGTTTCATTCCTGAATGAGAAGAATTTGGTTGGATCAAAGATCTCAAAAAACACTGAAACTCACTGATGAAAAAGTGGGAAGTATCCTTGAACATATGGGCATAGGAGACCACTTCCTAAATATAGCACCAGCAGCACAGACACTGAGAGCAACAGTTAATAAATGAGACCTCCTGAAACTGAGAAGCTTCTGTAAGACAAAGGACACAGTCACTAAGACAAAACGGCAGTCTTGTTTTGAATGGGAAAAGATCTTCATTAACCCCACATCAGACAAAGGACTGATCTCCAAAACATAAAAAGAATTCAAGAAACTAGACATCAAATTACCAAATAATTCTATCAAAATGGGGTACAGATCTAAACAGAGAATTCTCAAAAGAAGAATTGTAAATGGCCAAAAGACACTTAATGAATTGCTCAACATCTTTAGCCACCAGGGAAATGCAAATCAAAACACCTCTGAGATACCATCTTACATCAGTTAAAATGGATAAGATCAAAAACACCAATGATAGTTTATGCTGGAGATGATATGCAGTAAGAGGAACACTCCTCCATTGCTGGTGGGAGTGTAAACTTGCACAGCCACTTTGGGAATAAGTATGGTGTTTCTCAGAAAATTGGGACTCAATATACCTCAGGACCCAGAAATACCACTCTTGGGCATATACCCAAAGAATGCACACTCATACTATAAGGACATTTGTTCAACTGTGTTCATAGCAGCATTATTTGTAATAGCCAGAACCTGAAAACAACCTAGATACTCTTCAACCGAAGAATGGATAAAGAAAATGTGGTACATTTACACAATGGCGTACTACTCAGCAGTAAAAAGCAGTGACATCTTGCAAATGGATGGAAGTAGGAAAAAAACATTCTGAGTGAAATAACCCAGACCCAGATAGAGAAATATTGTATGTACTCACTCATCAGTGGATATTAGATGAAAAGCAAAGGAGAACCAGCTTATAGTCCACGATCCCAGAGAAGCTAGTTAACAAGAAGAACCCTAAGAGAGGTATACAAGGAGGAACCCTGGCAAGGGAAAACAGGCAAGACCTCCTGAGAAAGTTGGGGAGGGGTGAGGGACGGTGGAAGAGGAAGAGGAGGGGAGAAGGGAGGGAGGAAAAGAACATGAAGGAATGGGATGCTCAAGAAGGGGAGAGGACAGTGAAGGAGAGAAAGGAAAGAGATATCTTGATTGAGGGAGCCATTAAAGGGCCATCAAGAAACATAGCACTAGGGAATTTCCCAAGAATCCTCAAGGATGACCCCAGTTAAGACTCTAAGCAACAGTAGAGAGGATGCCTAAATTGGCCTTCTCCTGTAATCAGATTGATGACTATCTTAATTGCCATCATAGAACCTTCAACCAGCAACTGATGTGAACAGATACAGAGATTCACAGCAAAGCACTGGTTTGAGCTACCTGACAAAAGCCAAAGAGAGGGAGGAGTGATAAAATGTGCAAAGGCATCAAGATCATGATAGTGATACCCAAAGAAACAGCTGATCTGAGCTTTGAGAGCTCACTGACTCTGGACCTCTGATTCTGAACCTGCATTAGGCCCATTGAATATGGGGGGACAGTTGTGAAGCTTGGGCAGTCTGTGGGGCCACTTGCAGTGAAATCAAGACTGGGAAACCTTACCCTTTCTGAGGAGTGGATGGGGAAGTGAGGTGTGGGGAAGGTGGGGGAAGTGGGAGGAGGGGAGGGAATAAGAACAGGAATATCTATGTAAAATGAGAAAAGGTTGTATTAAAAAATTCTTAATTAAAAAAGGGGAAAAAAAGAACAAAAAAGAATTTGGTATCCAGTGGTAGCAAGGAAAAGAAGACAGTTGTGTCACCAGAGGGAAGGTGGAATGGAAGAGACTATGTGGGCCATCTGGGCCATGGGTGTCCAAAAGAAAGTGAAGGTTAGAAATGCCCAGGCACACATGGGAGCTTGAGGGAATGGAGGCCTCTGAGTCAGGTGAAGCAGACAGTGAGGATGTTTCAGAGAGAGTACCAAAAAATCAATCTGTCTGTTTGTTGGCAGGTACCTCAACTGATGCCTTGACTTGTCTACAGTGAATAAGCTCTCTGTGCTGACTTAGGTTCCTTCAGGTAAACTGCAGGACTGGTATAGTCAGATAAAGAAAATGTTACTTATACACACAGTGTGTAAGGGTATAGATGGAATTTTAGCCAGCTGCAAGGAAGAACAAATTATGTCATTTCTAGGAACTGGAGATCATCAAATTAAGTGAAATAAGCCAGACTCAGAAAGACAAATGTCATATTTTCTTTCATATGAGAAGTGAAAACTAGAATATGTATTTACAATTTTATCATCTATCTATCTATCTATCTATCTATCTATCTATCTATCTATCTATCTATCTATCTATCCCTCTATGGATGCATGGGAGGTTATATACATACGTACATATACATGCCATATATATGTCATGCCATATATATATATATATATATGTATATAAAGACTATAACCAGAATAGGATATTAGTGAGTGAATATGGTCAAAGAACATCCCGTGCTTCTAGGAAAATGTCATAATAAAATCCATTATTTTGTAAATTGAATATAAGTTAACAATGTTTTTAAAAAGTAAAAAAAAACACACCACAAACAAAAAAGTAGAGACTAAATTCTAAGAGGTGTATAAATAAGTGCAAAGAAGTAAGGGCTGCAGGGAAGAAAGTTTGTTTTTGCTTTGCTTTGTGGATATTTTAATAACACGGTCATAGCTTTCTGTGGAATAAAAATAACCACAATGGACTTATGTGCATCACAGGCATTTATGATCACAGCCATCAAGATTCAGGCACCCACTGTCAGTATCTATTGAATTATTTTGATGAGGGGGAAATTATTCTGTCAAAAGGACATACAAAAGCAACAGTCATCCCCAGAACCGAGGATGGGATATTATAAGAACCTAATGAAAGCAGAAGCTATGACTAGAGGAAGATGAGTTAAAGTTGCGTTGAAAAAAATAATATTAATTTGCTCCTTCCTGATGGTTCTTAAGTATTGGATGATACTGGTTGGAAAACATGCATTTTATTTTAATGCCTATTTATACTGAATTAGGAAACTCCCTTCAACATGACCTTCATTGACACCATACCTCAGACAAAAACTAACTGACATCCAGCCTGAAAATCATGATTCAAGCTGTTCTGTTTCAGGCAGAAAATAGTAGCTGTCGTCCCCCTAAAAGCCTGCAGAAAAGGACTGAGCTGTGAAATCTTTCACGCCGCAGTCTCTTCTCTATTTTCTCACAGTGGCTTGAGGGTTTTCCATTCATTCCTGTATAAACACCATGGAATCAAAGGTCTGTGAGAAATGTTTCTTCTGGGTACCAGCATCTAGACTCCCCTGCACATGTGTGAGTTCTGGCTTAGGGCTTGCACATGATCTTGGTGTGAAGACAGTTTAAAAAACACAGCTTTAGGTCCCATCTGAATTAAAATGAGGAGTGCTCATCTGAGTTAAAATGAGGAGTGCTGTAACTTTACAATTGGATGCTTGCTAAGACTATTTAGATGTATGTAAATTACTTAACACAGCATCTGGGACACGACAATTTCATAACTCAGTGGTAGAAGCTAAAGATGCCAGTCCCATACCAGTGCTTAGACCAGTACAGAGAGGACTGCTCAAAATGGAAGGAGAGAGTAAGTTATCTATCACTTGCCTACCTACATTAGGCAACTTATTAGGTCACTAATAAGATAATAGAAGTGGAGGTTTGGTGGCTTCTATCTGAAGCTAGATATCTAGGGACATTTCTGATGGGCTGACTGCATTGCCACTGGAAGCAGAAAACAACAAAGGGTAGAGAACAGAATCTGTAGATAGAACAAGAGAAGTTCAGAGCAGAGTTTTACAGGCACCCTTTTGAAGGGGCTCTAGAAAAGTCACTAGAACCTAGAAACAGCTGAGGGCTACACTTTCCTGACCCACCCACCAGCATCCTATGTGTACTTTGAACACTGCTCACCCTAAGAAACTTGGTCTCAGGGTGCTCCAAAATGCAAACACCTTCATATGGATCTTAACCTATAACATTTATGAACAGTCAATGAGCCTTCTGTGTGTGTGTGTGTGTGTGTGTGTGTGTGTGTGTGTGTATCTGTAAATCACATGTGGAGGACACAGGTTGATGTTGGGATGTTTTCAACTGTTTTCCTAACTAACATTTTGAGACAGCATTTCTCTCAATGAGCTTAGAGCTGGATGGTTCCTCTAAACCAACTGGACAATGAGTCCCCAGGATCCACCCTGTCTCTGCTCCCAGTGCTGTAATTCTAAACACACTCAGTTTTTTACAAGAATGCTGGGAATATGAATTCAGCTTTTCTTTTTTACACACTGAGCCATCCTGCCAACTCAGTGGACCTTTTCAATCTGAGACCTCTGTCCTTTATTTCTGAGGAGTGTTTGCAGTTCTCTTCCTTTTGCTCACATGGCAGCTGTGCCTTGGCTGGCTGGTATTATTTATTTGTAAGGTCCTCAGAGCTTCTGAGAAGGTGTAGTGCAGGGATGGGGTTCAGTGCTTAATGGAGAGATCTCAGGCCCTGGCTATCTTTTCACCTGATAGCTCCTTACTGTCCTTATTTCAGACTGGTTCCCTGGGTAGTTTCAGTTTACTAAGAGAAGGTTGTCCTACCCCCAGACTACCTACTCTCATCAGATTTTATTATGTGGTGCTTAGTGGGGAATGAGACCAGGCACAGAGATCCTAATTTGTAACCAATGTGATAAGACAATACAATGCAAAGATTCCCCCACCTCGTATTGTTGCTGAGACCATTTCAGGTTTACTAGAATTGGAACTCCTTGATGGTGAATTCCATGGAAAATTATCCAACTCTATTCTAGGAACCCAAGGTCAGGATATCCTAGCTAACTTATCTCACTTAGTCTGTTTGTGCAGAACCTCACACAGCTAACTGCTTATCTTGGCTTCTGTTAAACTGCTTGCTTCTGCAAAGCCCTACCCCCTAAAGCTGGTAAGTAAGATACCAGGACATGCTTTCTGCCTTCATAATTCCCATGTTCAGGACACTCATGGCCACACCTACATCCCTGAATACTTGGATGTGGTCCAAGCTAGCTGTAATAAAGACTTTCAATTGGCTATAAACTGTATCAAGTGGTCAGCTGGTGGGCTACCCATTACACCAACCTGACAAGACTGAAAATATTCTAAAGAGAAACTTGTGCCTTTCTTGTGGCCAGCAGACTATTAAAACAATGGTCCACAAGAATTGGAATCTCCCCAAGAATCTCACACCAAGTGAAAGAAAAGACTGAAGCCTGGTACCAGCTTGAGAAGGAACTTGTTTCCTAGGAAGAGATTTCACTCAGTTCTGGTAACTTGCCAACCGCTTTGCACAAGAGACCGGAGCTGAGGTAAGCATGGGTCAGTGATGGGCAGGACCACATCATAACCAGGATTACTTAGTTATATATATTTCTTGCCTCTAAATATAAACTTCATGTTCATTTGTGGAAGACACATCAGGATCAGTAGAATATGGACTTTCTCCCTCTTTTTTCATTGTGACCACATTGAATAAACCTCCTTTCTTCTGATTTTTACTATTACTTGTCCCCTTAATTGGCCTATGGTAGGGGGGTGGCTGAGAGAAGACCCAGGCTCTGACCCCAAAGGCACTGGTAATAAGTGTCCTCTCCAGACTTTCATGCAAACCCACCTATTTAAACCAGCACCTGCTCTTTTCCTTATATCCCTAGATTGACTGCCACTCTCCATTATTACACAAAGTGTAAGCTCAGCTGACTTCATATTCATTCTGTTTACCTGATTTTCCAGGTCAGAGAATAGAATGGGCACATCTCTACTCAACCTCAAAGGTAGAGTTCCAGACCTTCTAATAAATGTGTCCTGCCCACTCTAGTGACCTTTAAGTCACACCCCTCACTCAGCAGTTTACTTAAACGTTAACCTACCTTACATGCTCAGGCAAACTGTGAATTCAGGGAACACCCTGTACCGTGCGGTCAGTTGTATTTGAAAAGCACCTTCAACTGTCAATAATTTGAAGCATCAACCATATGCTCAGCCGCAAACAAACACAACTGAGCCACAAGCACCAGAATAGATGGGAGTTCAGTTCAAAAAACACTGTGCCACTGTTGGTAACAAACACAAAATACAAAAGAGATTTTCCAAATCTGTCACAGCTCTGCTGTCTCCTCCAGGAAAAACAGGCATACCTGACCTCATCCTTCTAGAATTGTCTCCTTGACCTTGATATGTTGCTCTGTGTCTCTGTGTGTGTATGTGCACGTTCTACTCTGTAGGTAGGCGTGTAAGAATGTAAATGGCAGCGTTGTTCTTCAGGGGCAGTCCAATGTTTCATGTTTTGTCTTCCTGAGACAAGGTCTCTCACTGGCCTGGAACTTCCCACATAGACCAAGCTGGCTGACTATCGAGCTCCAGGGATCTGTCTGTCTCTGCTTGCCCAGCGCTGTAACTACAAGTACTGCATCTGCTTTTCTCTTTAAAAAACCTTGATTATTTTTATGAGGGTTCTAAGAAATCAGAATCAGGCCCTTATGTCTATGCCGTGTGCTCTTTCTCAGCTGAGCTACTTCTTCAACCTCTTTCTTCCTACAGGTCAGTTAGAGGAGACCATCTCAAATGGAGGGTAATAGAGAGCAAAGAGCGTAGGCGCAGAGACAGAGCCCTGATGGGAACATGAACACACTTCCAGGGATACCTAGCAAGAACCCACTAGCAGGTGCAAAGAGAGGTAGAGTCAAGAAAACACAGCAGGTTTCATTACCATTAATTCAGTTCAGGGTTATCCTTAAATGCCAGCAATGGAAATGTGTGTGTGTGTGTGTGTGTGTGTGTGTGTGTGTGTGTGTTGGATCTCCTGGAACTGGAGTTCAAGCCATTTATGAACTGCCATGTCAGTGCTGGGAACTGAACCCAGCTTGTCTTAAAGAGCAGAAGTGCTGTTGATCACTGAGTCATCCTTCGAGCTTCTCAGGATGCTTTTTAAAATGAGAAAGCTTCTTTCATATGTTTGATTGCTTTTTCTTGTTTTTTTTTTAAGGGATTTGCTGATGTTTTCCAATTTTTTGTTTGTCTTTTCCTCCATTTCTTTGAGGGAATTTCTCATTTCCTCTTTAAGAGTTTCAAACATTCTCCTGAAGTTATTTTTTTAGGTCATTTTTCTTCCGCTTCATCTATATTTGGTTGTTCAAGTCTTGCTGTTGTAGGGTCTTTAGGTGTTACTGGTGTCGTCTTGCTCTTTGTGGTGTTGTGTGTGTTCTTACCTTTTCTTCTCATCTTTTCCTCTAATAGGTGTGGTTGGGGCTGTCTGTGATTATGTTGATTAATCTTCTAGGTGCTAGTGAATCCAAGGCTCAGATGGGTGTTCCTCATGGTACAGTCAGTGCCATGGTTCTAGTTACCCCGCTGAGAAAGAAAGTGTTGAGAGGCACCTGACTCGCTTCAATTAAGCTACAGAAAGCTTAAATAGTTCAGGCATGCTAGTTTTGAGGACAATCATACAATTTTAGCAAAGGGTTAATACTTTTATATTCTTAAAATAGTTCATGACATCTCTGGTGAATTGGTACAGCTATTTAAAAATAATGACAATTTTCTAGGATTATGCTCTTTCAGCCATTCTAGAGCTAGGCTGCCAATTCAGTCTATTTAGTTACATGCTTACTTTATAAATTCTGTAGAGGTTTTATGAGTTTATCATTTAGTTTACCACTTAATTTGTTGAATTTATCATTAAATTTATGAGTTTGTTACTGGCACTAGACATATCTTGTGTAGTTGTAGCCAATGAAGGGAATCGTTTGTAACGAGAAAAAAGTAATACTTTGCCAGGCATCACACTGGGGCCATTACTTTGCCACTGGACCTCAAGTTCTAGAAACCTGTGAATCAGAATTTTCTGGAAGAACTAATACTCAGTGTCAAACTGCAAACATTTTTCATCAACATAAAGCTCAAGAGCCCTCTTCAAAATTCCCTTCATGCTTCTGTCGGTAGGAAAATGCCTCATGTCTCACAGGGTATTAGCACACCCCTGTGGGACAGGGGTTTAGAAAAATAGATAAATAAATCAATAAGTAAATAACCTCAACATAAGTGATTCTTGAAAGCAAAATGTGCATGCACCTAAGAACTTGAATAAAAAGAAACCAAAATGAGGTATCTAAGAGCAGTAACTCCATACAAAAGATGTAATGTGTCTTAATAGCTAGAGCTTGTCTTCCATTAGTATGTACATTGCTGCTAGCTGAGGGACTAAGATGCCCTGTAGAGTCCCAATACTGTGAAAAACTGCTAGGGCAGTGCATTCCAACATCAATGGTGTCTTGCTGGACAATGGAAATGTATTTAAACTCATTGACATAGTAACAGACTCAGTGACATACATCCAGGCCCCCATAAATACCTGTATCTTGCTTGATCCTCTCTACTTAGGATGCTTCAGAATCAAGATTAAAGATGCTTGGGATGAAAACAGTGTTTGGGCTACATGGTGGTTTAGCACGCACATATCATTGAGTCAGTCGGAAGTGCTCCAAAGCAAAACCGGATCAAGGATGCTATCTATCCTTGTTAATAATTTCCCAGTTAGTCAGCTATCTTAATGCACAGAAAATATCGCCAGAGAAAAACAGAGTTACTCTCCAACCTTGGAGTTGCAAAACATCCAAAAGTAAAGAGTCCACTCTACTTTTAACAAATGTTGCAGGAACATTTGACAAAATGTTAAGAACTCTTAAAAGATATATTTCCATCAAATTGGATTTTACCAAAATTCTTTGTGGTTTTTACTTCCACTATTTTTTATTAGCATAAACAACAGCACTTCATACAACCTCAGAAACTGATATTAAATGAAGGATTTGTCTGAAAAGTAATCTGGGCTGTAGTTTTTTTTTAACCCCAAATTCCTTACGTCTGGTTCTGCCATAGTTTGGCTGGCTTTGATTGGTGTTTATCTACCCCTAGCTAACATCCACATTCTAACATATTCCATAAAATGCATTAGATTTAAAATTGCTTGAAAACAAGATACTACAGATCACAGCACAGACTGAGATGAACAATGGCTCCATTGATTTGCACATCTCCGAGGTACAAATCCCTTGGCACCAGGAAATGCTGCCTAATTTGGATAAAGATCATGTGTGAAGGGGCTTTCACTAACGGTGTTCAGATGTGAAGACTATCCTCTTACCCCAGTGGGTTCATAAGGCTGAATCACATGTTGTACCAGGGACCTCCACAGAGGATGTAACTATGGTGGCATAGATTAAAATGATGCATCCCTAAGTCCCAGGGAGTTGGCAGCCCCAGGAACTGGCAGAGATGAGTAAGTGCCTTCCTGTAGTCTCCAGCACAGCCCTATTGACGGCATAATTGGGATATTCTGTCCTTCAGAATCACAAACAGAATGCATTTCCACTATTTGAAGACACCAATTTTGTGGAAACCTTTTCAGTTACAACAGAAAATAAAATACACACTATTTTATTTTTTCCTTGAAATTCAAATTGCAATAGTTAATTAAGGAGATGCTTATGTGAATGGAAGTACACCCTTTAACACAATTTTGTGGGTGTGTGCTTGTGTGCGTTTGTGTGTCTGCCTCTCTCTCTTTCTCTTTCTCGTGTGTGTGTGTGTGTTGTGTGTGTGTGTAGCTATATCTCCTTAATAGCCCTGGAGCAAGATCAAGCTAAAGGCTTTTGTGTAAAGTGCATTTTGCTGTCTGGAAACATATGATAAATTGCAGTGGTTAGGATATAAAGTGCTGTTAATAACCCCGAGACTAGAAAACTGTATTAAATATGTAGCTGAAATTTTGAGTGGAATAAAGAATTAATTGCAAATAATCCAGAAACTCAGTTTTTCCTGCTTGCATATTCCTGGGTGTGCGTAGGGATATTTTATTTATGTTTTAACAAATAAAACTTGCCTGAAAATCAGATTGTACAGCTAAGCCACTAGAGGCCAGGCAGGTTGTGGCCCACACCTTTAATCTCAGGACTCAGAAGACAGAGGCAAAGGGATCTTTCTTAGTTCAAGGCCACCCCGGGCTACACAAGACTGAATCTGTCTGAAAGAGAAACAGAGCTCACACAAAACAGCACTTGGGATCACACACCTTTAATTCCAGCACTAGGGAGGTGGAGACAGGAATATAAGGCAGAAGAAGACAGGAGCTCAGTGCAGTCTGAGGTTTGGTGGAAACAGATGAAGTCTGGAGACAGAGTCTGAGGACTAGATCACTCCTTTGGTCTGAGCATTGGTAGAGATAAAAGAACTCCCTAGTGACTGGCAGCCCTGCTTCTCTGATCTTCAGGCAAGTTTTATTTGTTAAAACACAAACAAAATGTCACTACAGGCATGGGGCCACCCATTGGTGCTAGAGGGTGGTAATCTACCAGGAGCCACACGTTTTGGAGTAGTTTTTAAAGATTAAACAGAAGACACGAAGTTGAGGAGAATAGTGAGGTCAGGGTGAATCTGGGGGAGTTAGGGAGAGGGTTAGCTGGTGCAAATGATCAACGCCACACGTGAGACATCTTCAAGGAATTAATACAGGTATTTTTCTAAAGAATTAGACGTAAATCTTTCTTTGGTCACATTTACCTTTTTTAGCATCATATGATTTAGGTAATCTCATTCATGTTTAAACAGTTGCATTAAATACTTTCTCTATAGATATTTCTACATTGTATAATATTGCCCGTTGCACATCTTACATATTTTGGAGAGTCCCAACTCCCAGTCCACACAATTCTACTCTTTTTTTATTTAGGACAATCATATGCATTATTATAAAGTGTGGTTTATATATATCCTACTTTATTTACATTAGATTTCTGGATTTTTTTAATATTTAACTAAAATAGTCATTATTTAGCAAAATTAATTTTAAACTCTGATTTCAATTTCCTTTATCTGCTATGAATAACACAGGCAGAGATTCACTTCCTGGCATCCTTATTCAATTTGTATTCAATTTGTACTTCTTCAACCTAATATAACTTCTAAGTGCCTAAAGTGAGAAATATTAAAGATCACTAGGAACTGAGCTCATAAAACAAATCTCTCTCTCTCTCTCTCTCTCTCTCTCTCATCCTTGCAGAGCTGGGTTCCAGGAAGCTTAGCATGGTGTTTGAACCATTTCCTGTCTTTATTACCATGCTCATGCTGCAGAGGAATGCTTTAGTTCAACCAGCTGCCGAATGGCCCAGAATGGTAAATTACTCAAACGTTTTGATTTGATGGGATCCTGCAGCACCTTTTCTTTTTTTAATCAGGATTTCCTCATTTCTCCCAATTATTGTTTCTACTTTAAATTACTTCCTACAAATACACTCATCTGATGTCTATTTAGTTATCCACAGAGTTAGTTACCACAAGTAAAGAGCCCCTAGTACGTTGCTACAACCTCTATTTAACTAAATTTGTAAACATAGTTGTGTGTTGTGAAAATGTGTTGTCTATACCTGTGTATAGATGTGTATCATGTGGTGCACTGGCAGAGCCAGAGGAGAACTTTGGGTGCCCTGTTCCATCACTCTCTATATTATTCCCTGAGACAAGGTCACTCACCGAACCCGGAGCTAGGCTGGCAAGCCTCAGAAATCCTGCTGTCTCAGAACCAGCAGGCCGGGTGTTACAGCCTACAGGCAAATGTGTGACCACATCTGGCTTCATATGTGGACACTAGGGATTCAAGCGTGGTTTTCATAATTTTACCCTCTCTTGCCCTTGCGGAAATCTTTTTAGGAAAAGTCACCCTAATGGGTGTAGGTTCTCCTAATTCTCTAATGATATTTTAACAATTGAGTCAATCAAGAATGGTTGGTCATTTTCCCACAACCAGCAGTAACTTCTATTTTTGAAGTAAAACCATTGCACTCCTCTGAAATTACCTCTAACCTTTCTTGAAAACTCTAAACACAGCCTTTGAAATCTCAAGGTTAACTCTGATATAGCTGCTAAACTGTACATTGTTGCCATCCAACAAAACATTTCTGATTTAATAATGAAGCAGTTAGGAAGCCTGTTTTTATGTGGTAAAATTTAACAGAAACTCAAGAGCCATTATTAATCATAGTTATTAACAGGAGTTTTCAAGGGATTGTTGGGAAATCCTTTGGGAACCCTATGGACATCATCTAATAAACCAAGCTCCATAATCATAACCAAGATCCAGAGCTTTGACTGGTTATTAATGGCCTTCTACTAGACTATGTATATGTAAATAGATTGATTTGCTAATAGACATTTTTGCAGGCTATAAAAACCATAGACTTATGGAGAGGAGTTTAAGGAAAAGTGGTGAGAGATGGATGCTGTACAAAAAAAAATTCAGTCACTAAGAGTCTTGGAGGAGTTATATCAGTGTTCCAGTGAGCATAAGGAGAAAGAAGCGTGTGTTGGTGAAGGAACACTAGTGGATGACTTTGAAGTTTCTAGATAGAATAGCTAAGTAAATGCCTCCTTACTGAACATCTTCCAGGAGCCCTACACTGTGAGTGGGTCTATCCAGGGTTACCAAGGAGAGCAGGATAAACTTGTAAAAAGTGAATTATTCTATTTTATCTTCAAGACATCTAGTAAATAAACAAAGGAACTGACTCAGGAGACTCAGAACTCTTTCACAAGGCAAACAGTTTGGTCAGAATGTTAAATGTGATTAGACATAATCTAGGTGGAAGAGAAAGAGAAGGGTCTTCTAGGTCAGAAGACATGGACTAGTTAGTCCACAGCCTACTGACAGAAAGGAGCTGAAAATGTTGGAATGTTGTGTGGAGTGCTAGCCAAGGACGCAGGTTGGGTGAATATAAGGTTTAGCTGGTTATGGGTTTGAGAAAGTACATATTATGTGGTTTCTTACCCTACTTGGAATGTGTCAGGATTTTTAATACAAAGGGGGTTTATCTATTGGAGATATACACAAAGTAAAACAATCAGATGTTGTGTGGTGAATGAATGATAAATGTCTCCAGAGGCTCATATATTTGAATGCTTGGTCCCCAGTTGGTTGAACTCTATGGGAAGGATTAGGATATGTGGCCTTGTTAGAGGGTTATGACTGGAGACAGGCTATGAAGCTTCAAACACCCACACCATTCTTAGTGTATCTCTCTTTGTGTCATGGCTGTGTCTCAAAATGTAAGCCTTCAGTTACTGCTCCAGTGCCATGCCTCACTGCCTGCTTCCATGCTGCTGCCATGATGGTCTCCAACCTTCTAGAACTATGAACCCTAAATTAAACTCTTTCTACTGTAAATTTTATCACAACAATAAAAAAGAGACTACACGTGTTACCAAGTATCTCTGATGTCAAGGGCAATGAAATACTGTAAGGGATGCTGGGGCCATATTGAACACATCATTGCAATAGTCAATAGCTAGAAAACTACAGGGCCAAATAGACAAGGTAAAGAGGAAGAGAGTTTTAGAAGTTTATAGAATCATGGGAGAACTCAAATAAAAGGGTACATTTTTTTCTCAGCAGTCAGTTGGACACAGGACACCAGCTACATTTTGTTGTTGTTTTGCATGTATGCATAGTGTGTGTGAATATGTAGGTTCACATATGTGTCCTTTCACATGTGTGTGAATGTTAACCAAAGGTTGATCTCTGGTGTCTTCCTGGCTCATTCTCCACCTTATATATTGAAGAAATGCCTCGTACTTGAACACAGAGCTCACTTCTCAGTCATTCAGCTAGTTGGCTAGGCATCGTGGTCCCTAGAGATGCCCTGTCTTCACCTCCTACACTGTAGGGTTTTAGGGGGACAACCACATCCACCAAGAAGCAGCTGGCTTTATCACATCAGCAGGTGAGAAGAGAATTAAGTCTGAGCATAGACAAAGATGGCTTCCTCTGGTTAAGAAGGCTTCTGCCTAGTCTTACAGGGGTCTTTGCCCAGGTGTGAAGAGTGGATGGGATTAAAATTCATCATGTATATACTTCCTAAAATTAAAAACATCTCTTATTAGCACACCTTAACATTGTGACCGATCTTTTGATGAAAAGAATACATTGGGGCATTCAATCCAACTCAGCCTGATGAATCCTCATGATCCTTTACTACCCTCTGCTTTGCATCATCTCCAGGAAAGTGAGACCAAACCTGGAGTAAACTAACAACTCCGAATGCTTCATTTGCAATTGTTTTTCCTTGCCATAAACGACCAACATATTATATATATGTGCCTGTCTTCCAGAGGAAGGTGTTGCATCCCTGAGAACTGGAATTACACACAGTAGTAAAGCCACCCAATGTGGATTCTGGGGACAGAATTCTGGGTGTCTGGAAGAGCAGCACACACTCTGAACCACTGTGCCATTTCTCCAGCCCCATTAACATTTTAATTTTCATATGTTATAGTAAATGCCTTCTCTATGTGCAAGCTATAGCTATATTCCCAAAGGAGACTGGCTAATGAATGCTGACAGGCTCAGTGCTAGTGTTAGTAGGATCCTGAGATGGAGCTTTGGTCTCTTCTGAGTGCTGGGTTGTGCAGGCCCTTGATACTCTGGGCAGGGAGTCCAGATGCCTTTTTTTTTAAATCCTTGTTCTGGGAGAAATCATTTAAAATGTGCTTCCCCCATGAAGCACAGGGAGAAAAGGCAGAATTAAAAGTGAGAGTTTGTGTGTGTCCATCTCCTACACTACACTACCCCATAGACAAAAAATCACTTAACAGTAGCATTTGTCTATAGTCTAGAAATTTGATTGTTTTTTTAAAAAATGCTAAATTAGCAGATGGATTACTATTAATGTTTAGAAAATTTGGGGGGGGCTGGCTTATTTGGATATTGAGCATTAGGTTTTGTTTTTTAAATCAATAGCATGAAAGGCAAATAATCTTAATTTGAGAAAGCCACTGACATCATACATACAGAGAAGTTAGAAAGTATCTGAGCTTCCAGATGTGAATCTGTGGGTCATGGAGAGACAAGAGCATATGTATTTTTAAAATCTTTGGTGTGTGTGTGTGTGTGTGTGTGTGTGTGTGTGTGTGTGTGTGTGTGTATGATTGCAGAGTGTAGGTATAGTGTATGTTCAGATGTGTGTATAGGTACATGAACCTGTGTGTATTCAGAGGACAGTGGAGGATCCAGGTGTCCTGCTCTGTCACTCTCTACCTTATTCTCTTGAGACAGGGTCTCTCATTAAACTTGAGCAAGGTTAGAGGTCAGCAAGTCCTGGCCATCCTCCTATTGCCCCCCCCCCCCAATATCATTGGAGCTACAGACACGCTTGGAGCCATACTCAGCTCTTAATAGGTGCCGGGATCCAAACTTGGGTCCTTATGCTTGCACAGCAAGTGCTCTTACCCACTGAGCTATCTGCCCAGCCCCAAGAAGTCACTGTTTGTGAGCATGCACATAGTTGTACTTCCCACTTCCCTTGGAATAAATGGGCCAATCAGTGTCAATGCAGTCTTGTGAATAAGTATGACACGTACTTGACTGGCTGAGCTTAAAAAAGACATCATAAGATGGTTATCTCAGGATCACTAAAAATGGTTGATTAAGCCTCCTGTTAGAAAACTGGCCTGGTAGAGCAACAGGGCTGAAACCTTGTTTCTCCAACATTCTAACTGCTGCTTTGTCACAAGCTTTTAAACACACATCCCACATTACACTTCAGATTCAGAAATATGTTCACGTCAATGGCTCTACTTGCATCGCCCTGTTTTCTGACTAGGTAATAAAAGTTCAGTGTGTGGTATTAACTCCATGCTTCAGCACAGACAGGAGCTGAGTTTTGACTAGACAAAAAACAATGGCCCGATTTGCTTGTTCTCCTTTGTCATGAAGGTGGTAGGGTTTCCTCACCTTCATATCAAAGGTCCATCTCCAGGCACCATAACAGTTCTCTTCGGTACATCTCATCGTGACAGTCATGAGGGTTTCTACTTTAGAGTCTACAACAGTTCTACACATTAGGATGAATAGGGCAATCACAGAAACATATTTACCCGTTGAAAAACAAGACATGGGAACCATGCTGAAACACTCCTTTGGATACGATTAGCATCTGAAGTTTGTGAGTATCAGTGTTGAGTTTTGTATATGAAGTGACACGGAAGAGAGTTACATGCATGGATTCTTTCGTTTATAAAAAGGAGATGCAGTGTTTCAGCTTTATTGGTATGTGCATGTGTTTGTGTTTGTGTGCATGTGTGTTCATTGTGGCGCACTAGCCTAGCATGGGTAATGCCCAATATAGCAAACAAGACAAACAAACCCAAGGGGGCCATCTAAGATAACTCAGCAGGTAAAAGATCTTGCTGTAAAGCCTGAAGATATAAATTTCACTCTCAGAACCCAACTAAACTTGGAAGTAGAGAACCAACTTTATAAAGTTGTCCTGTGATCTCCACATGTGTTATGACATCTGTGCCTCCATCATGCACACACACACACACACACACACACACGCAAACTGATTAAAAAGAAAAATAATCTTTATATATTATTATTGTAAGTGAATACATGTATTAATACTTCCTTTTCCATATAAACCATCAGACTAGCATATAAACACACATGTCACACACACACTCACCTTATGCATGGATGTATACACAATCACATGAGCCCAAACATGAAATATAGGCACCCACAAGCCCAGACACACACATATGCACATTCTGTTCCCTTACTTTGCACATGCTTTTTCCTGGCTACCTATACAGTGTACTTCACATGATAGCAAATGACTGGATGTCTAAGACACTCCACTGCATAGTCAGAAACTTGGTAGATGGTGGACATTGCCATTCAATTTCAATACACATCTGTAGGTCCTTTAGTTAAAATATAGTAAAAAAAAAAAAAAACAGTCAACAAAACATTTAAACTTCAAACACATTAAATAGAGACGGAAAATACTGTTAGGAAACAACCCGGAGCCTTATCAAGTATCACCACTGGATAATAAAAACAGTTCCTTTATTATTTCATTATCCTTGCTACCTCTCAAACTACTTGAACATGCAAAGCTGCAGCGGTGTGCTAATGCCTATATGACTCCGCTATATTTCTGCTTACATAACCAGATGAATATTCTCTCTATATAATTTATTTAAAGATTACCTCTTTGCACTGGATGCATGTCAATCTAAAATAGCTCACATACTGAATACTGGCGCACACCTTCAGGCCAATTTCCTCTCCTGAAAGATGTCTGTGTTAACTTAGTGCTTCCACATACCTATCTATAGGCATGCATAATGGCTCAGCTGCTTGACATAACTTTTGCTTCTTCATAGTTTGAACCCATCAGCTCAGACTAGCCTCCCTGCGTGTAACTGGTGTACACACTGTGGTGACTGATGCCAGGGGCCTTCCTGAGCCTGAAAGGACTGTTTTAGGGCAGGTGGGACGGCTCACAATGTGAAAGCATTTATTGCACAAGGCTGAGGACCTGAGTTCAATCTCCAGAAACCTTTTGGAGTGAATGGATACCCAACTGTCCCTTGAACTTCACAGGTACACCATGATCCATGCATGCCCCCTCCTCCACCCCACATTTAAAGAAAAAACATCATGTTAATGGAATTAGTAGTCTTGTCAAAACTGTAGAATGGTACACTTTGATAATGTGCATTGAACAATTTTAAGTCCTTCTCTATGTGGTGTTTAGTTTCTTATTCATTGATGTAGGGTCCTTTCTGTTTTAGTTCTGTTATATCTTACTTTATTTTAAAATAAATAGCTCAAACATACACGGATGTTTAAAAATCCCTAACATATACATTGTCTACAGTTACAAAATCAGATTAATATGATTTTTTTCTTGGACATATGAAATATGTATTTTAAGTATTTATATAAAGCACACACATGCTTTCTCTCTAGCATACGAATTATATGCACAAATAGCTGCTTTCATATGTGTATTAATATTTTATGGGGAGCTACAGAGAATGCTCAGCAGTTAACAGTACATATAGCTCTTGAAGAGGACCTGGACTCAATTCTCAGCACCCACATGATGGCTCACACCCATTTGTAATTCCCGTCCAGAATATTAATACCCCCTTCTCATCTGTATGGGCACTGTACACACATGGTACACATACCTACACTCAGACACATATGCATATACATATAAATTAAATGACTAATAATACTTCATGATGATCTCAGTTTCGGAATGTTGAGCAAAAGCAATTATAACAAATACAGTAATTATTATGATAGAGTAAACCTTTAAAAGTATTTTTCTAGAAATTTGTATAGAAGTAATCATTCTATTCCAAGCTAATGCCAAGTTGGAAACCATATGGTTGTTGAGAGACTGATTCCAAAAGAAATATGCTTATTGATACAATGAGAAGGTAGCAGAGTCAGCTCTCCATTTTGTTTTACCTTTCTTTTGATTTTTTTTTTAAAAAAACATTTTATTTTTAATCATGCCTATATGCCTATGTGGAGTATGTGCATGGGAATGCAGGTACCTATGGAGGCCAGAAGAGGGCGTCTGATCCTCTGGAGCTGGAAGTACAGGGGCTTGTGAGTCTCTGAGATGTGGATGGGGGAGCAGCCTGTGCTGTAACTGCTGAGTCATCGCTGTCAGCCCCCCTTCTTGTGAGTTTTTAAGATGGGTCTCATGACACCCAGGCTGACCTGGAACAGGCTATATAGTTGAGGATGCCCATGAACTGATTCTCTTGCCTTTGCATCTCAAGTGACAGGATTATAGGTATAAACCACCAAGCCAAGATGACTTAAACATTTTTATGGCACTTAAAATCTTTTGCTAAAATTAGTTGACAGGATATAAACGTGGAGTATGTTGAAAATGGCTTTTTTCCCCATTTTCTTGGTTATAGCTGTTTAGAGTTACAGAAATAATATCTTTAAGATAATATACATATCAAAGACTTTGCTAGAAATAGTTGAACCATAACAAACATAGTTATTTTCTGTTCAATCTAAGGTCACAGGGTGTTCACTGGCATCATGGATTTAATCTGTAAGTGCACATTGAAAGACATTGGGAAACAAGAATAATTAAGATAGATACTGCCTCCAATAAACCAACAGTGTAACCGGTCATATAGATTTGTGTATCAATCACTGCAAAATAATGGAGCCTGGTCTACAAGAGGCACATGTACACATCACAGAGAGGGAAACACTAGAGGGAAGAGACAGGTTTAAGAGGAAGACTAAGGCAGTTTCCATAGATGTCACAGTATGTAAACTGAGCTTGCAAGAAAGAACAGGAGTTTGATTGACACACCTCTTGTGCAGTTATGACAGGTACGGGGTTAGGGTGCTTTCAAACAGAACTCAGCTAGCAAAGGAGCAAAACCAATTGACAGCTCACACTTCAGCCTCCCATATACCTTTCAGGGCACAGGCATACAGAACTTGTCAGTTCTACGCTCAGAAGGTTCATCTAGGCTGTGCTAGAACTGGCTATGAAATTGAGGATTATCTTTTTTTATTGATTTTATTGAGCTCTACATTTTTCTCTGCTCCCCTCCCTGTCTCTCCTCTCCCCTTCAGCCCTCTCCTATCGTCCCCATGCTCCCAATTTACTCAGGAGATCTTGTCTTTTTCTACTTTCCATGTAGATTAGATCCAAGTATGTCTCTCTTAGGGTCCTCATTGTTGTCTAGGTTCTCTGGGATTGTTCATAGCACATTGTTTGTCATAGCCAGAACCTGGAAACAACCTAAATGCCTTCGACCAAAGAATGGATAAGGAAAATGTGGTACATTTACACAATGGAGTACTACACAACAGAAAAAATAACTACAACTTGAAATTTGCAGGCAAATGGATGGATCTAGAAAACATATTGAGTGAGGTTACCCAGACCCAGAAAGACAATTATCACATGTACTCACTCATAAGCATAAAGCAAAGAAAACCAGCCTAGAAATTGAGGATGATCTTGACTTTTTGATCCTCCTGTTTCCACCTTTCAGGTGCTCTGATGCCATGCTGGGGACTGAACCCAAGGAGTGACACATGCTAGGTGAGTATTCTAAAATCTGAGCCACACACCAGCTCCTTAGCAGGTTCTCATATTAAGGGACTCATCTCATATTTTCTCTTGTCTCTGCCATGATAACACTATTGTTAATTATTGCTACATCTTATCTACCGATTCTTTAAATCCAACTCATAAAGATTTTATATTTTCTGTCTCCAAATTACATCAGAGTTCAAAGTCTGAATGCCCCATGTCTTCCCTGAACTCTGTCCATCTCTACACTGAATAACACATTTCACTGATTTCTGTGTGTGTTTAGAGATGGCAAACTTCGTTATCTAGGGAAACTGTCTTAGTCTTCCTCTTAAACCTGGTTCTTCTCTCCTGGGTTTCCTTCTCTGTGATGTGTACATGCCTTTATTGATTTGATTGTGTGTGTTTGGAGGTGCATTTAAAAAAAGCAAGTATTAGATTGAAACCCAATTTAATTGGCTTCCAACAGAGGGAAACTTCTAAAGTTACAAATAAATTTTAGGGAAAACACCACAAATAGAGTGACTAATAAAACAGTAAAAATAAGTAGGAATCCATAAGGATCTATTTAGTAAGGCTGGTATTCCACACTAATAACCCTACTTATTCTTTTCATTATATCCTAATGTCTAATGAGACAGTTAAATATGAAAACAGAGAACACTAAGAGACTGTAAGTGTGGGAAGGGACAGGAGGTAGGGAAAGTAGGCCGGTGACATCTCTTTACAAGGTTCCTATCCTCAGGGACAGTGAAGCAGTAGCCACACATTATGGTCATGGCACAAAGGACTGTACTCCCAGAGCCGTTATTCTCAGCAGCCTCCTCCACAGCCGCCACAGCTCTCTTCTGTGAAACCCCACTGAGAAAACAAACAAGAAGGACAGAGAACACACAGAAGCCACGGATAATATCATGAACTGAATTAAAAGTCAGATGGAATTTACATGTGCAACTCTCTGGCTGCTAACGTGGGTGGATCCAGAAGTGGCTAAACCAAACACTGTTTGGCTGTTTCAGGTGGTTTATAATTAACATGTGGTGGTGGGGGGCAGGCCATGGCTTTCTGGTGTGAGTGAGAGCCTTGGGGTTGGCAAATGCTGAACTATAGACATGGACAAAGCATGGGTTCATGAGCTTGGCTCTGTTACCACCCTCGTTATCAGCACTACCCACCTTGGGAACAAATCATGACTCATTTGGAAAATGTCACCCATTATGAACTACTGAATTTTATCCAACACAGGCCTAGAGGACAATATTGGATGTTTATTCATAACAAGACATCTTTAGTATCCAATGCTGAGTGAGAGCTAAAGCCCCCCTTTCCCCTTAGTTTTCTGATGTGCTCTTTTTTACCTCCTTACCTCCCCGTTTCTTTCCCTGAACAACAAAACAAACGAAGTAACAAAGAAGTGTGGTAACAGCCCAAACTTAATAACAAATAAAACAAGGGTCTCCTGCTTACAAACTCTGATAGTCATATGTCTATCTAGTTATCATTCATCTGTCTGTCTGTATATCACTTCTCCTGTGTGTGTGAGAGAGAGAGACAGAGAGAGAGAGAGATATGTCTACAGGCCCAGATTCCTCAATGTGTGTACAGAGGTCAGAGGACAGTGTGTAGGTTTTGGAGAATGAACACAATTCCTCAGATTTGGTCACAAGTGCTTTTAACAAGTGAGTGATCACACCAGACCTATCTACCTGTCTTCTGAGTCAATTTTAGTATATAGTCCTGGATATCCCAATACTCTCTATGCAATCTAGGCTTGTCTGAAGTCCCCCTGCCTCAGCCTCCCTAACATGCTGGAGTTCCAGGCATGCACCACCATGCCTGGCTCAGCTTTATTTTTTTATACAGGATGGCATATTCAATGTATGCTTGTAATTTGTAACTTGACTTGAATTATTTGCTGTCTTTTAAAAAACCTCATCAACCTCACATAAGACAGAGGGCTGATCTCCAAAATATACAAAAGAACTCAAAAAATTGGTCATCAAAAGAACAAATAATCCAATAGAAAACAGGGTACAGAATTAAACAGAGAGCTCTCAACAGGGGACTCTAAAATGGCTGAGAGACACTTAAGGAAATGCTCAACATCCTTAGCCATCAGAGAAATGCAAGTCAAAACAACTCTGAGATTCCATCTTACACCTGTAAGAATGGCCAAGATCAAAAACACTAATGACAACTTATGCTGGAAAGGATGTGGGGTAAAGGGAACACTTCTCCATTGCTGGTGGGAGTGCAAATTGGTACAGCCCCTTTGTATATCAGCATGGTGATTTCTCAGAAAATTAGGAAACAACATTCCTCAAGGCACAGCAATACAACTTTTGGGTATATACCCAAAGGATCCTCAATTGAACCACAAAGACAATTGCTCAACTATGTTCATAGCATTGTTTGTCATAGCCAGAACCTGGAAATAACCTAAATGCCCACTCAATGGAAGAATGAATAAGTAAAATGTGTTACATTTACACAATGGAGTACTACACAGCAGAAAAAAAATAACGACATCTTGAAATTTGCAGGCAAATGGATGGATCTAGAAAACATCATATTGAGTGAGGTAACCCAGACCCAGAAAGATAAATATCATCTGTACTCACTTATAAGTGGATTTTAAGCATAAAGCAAAGAAAACCAGCCTACAATTCATTCATAATCTCAGAGAACCTAGACAACAATGAGGAGCCTAAGAGAGACATACACGGATTAGAAAAAGACAAGATCTCCTGAGTAAATTGGGAGCATGGGGACCATGGGAGAAGGTAGAAGGGGAGGGGAGAGGCAGGGAGGGGAGCAGAGAAAATTGTATAACTCAATAAAATCAATTAAAAAACTCTCAATACTTAAGACTGGTGAGATGGCTCAGAAGGTAAAGGTACATTCTACCAAGACTAAAGACAATCTTGATCTGTGAACTCACATGGCAGAAGGAGAAAACTGACTTCACTACAGGGGCACTATGGTATGTGTGACCCCACATTTATAATAAATAATAAAACTTAAGATTTACATATCTAAGAGATCATGTAATCAGTTACAGCTTTCTTAAAAATGTCCTAAATATAGTATATAGCAAGAACACTTTCAAAGTCAGGAGATTTGATTTGTACCTGAAAAATCGTACTATGTTATAATTTTGATTATATCTTTAAAATTTCTAGTAAAAATTATAGTTATGAGTATTCCTCAGAATCTGGTTTGAGCCATCTTAACAAAAACAGCATGGAGTAGACTGTAATTATCTCCATTTTATTTCTCAGAAATGGAGATGTCAAAAGATTCAATGACCATTCTAGGTTCTACAGTCTATGGATGCACGACTTTGGAGCTTTCTGATCTTAGGGCCTGCTCCTCCATGGTGATACCATATTACCCAGAGAAAGCACTGAGCATTCTTTAAGGAATCCAGGGAGTTACATGCTTATTCATATTAACTTGTGCAATTCACAGTGTGATAAGTTAAAGCATTTTATTACCAGGTCCATCACACACACAGGGACACTAATGGTTGGCGAAGCTAGATGCTTTCTCAGTCACCACAAGGTAAGCAGCTTTGCTTGGCTACCCCCTCACAGACCCACAACAATGGGGCTAAATGACCTCTGGGATTTTCAGTCAAATGGCCATCCCTGAAAAATATACATACAAATAACATTACACAAACTGAGCAGGAGGTATTTTTATATCTAGGAACACAAACACACAACACATGTACATAACAACAGTGAAAGAAAAAGAGGCCATGAATTTGAAAGAGAGCAAAGGGGTACAGGGAGGATTCGGAAGGAAGAAAGGGAAGGGAAAATTATGTCATTATAATCCCCCCAAAATTGAAAAACTAAATCTTTGCTCTTTTCAGTTCTCTGGCATTTCCTTGACATTGAAAAACTAACCCACATTTTTATGTATTTTCTCAAATATATGAAATGAATATGAACCATAAACTAATTAGGCCTTTAGCAATATATCTTTTAGGTGGGTAATATGTAAAATGTGAGGCTGTATTAACCAGTATTTTAAAACATTCCCTCTCCCTAATTGTAAAGTAGCAGTAGATAAAACTCATTTCATTGTTTTATATGTTTCCTTCTTTCTTAGTTTTTTTTTTTTTTTGAGATTGGATCTCATGTAGTCTCAGATGGTCCTGAACTCCCGATGTAGTGTAGGATAACTTTGAATTCATGATTCTTCTGCGTCTACCTCCACAGTTCTGGGATTTCAGGCATGTCCTGTGATGCTCAGTCTAGGTAGTGCTGGGAATAGTAGCCATGGTTTTGCTTATGGTAGGTAATCACTCCACTAACTAGGCAACATCTCCAGCCCCTAAAACCTGAGTCTTACAGCTAGATCAAAATTTCACATTCATTCCTTCATTTAACAGAGTAATCTTAGGAATGTAGATGAAGCAGAAATTAATATTTTATGATTCTCTCACTTTTCAGAGATATCCAAAGCTTGGAGAATAGCAGACTAATTGAATGATAAATGAAGTCAAAGCTACAATTATGATCCTCAGGGCACAATTTCCCTCTCTCATAACCCAATATATACAATCCGCCAGTCATAGATACAATCCATAGATACAGCATAGATATCATCTAGCAGTCATCAATAGGATGTGGGTAAGTGGAAGCACATGAATGTCTTGTTGGAATAAAATCAAACTGCTCCAACATATTAAGCTAGTTAAAATGCAGACTTATCTCAGCTGTTGTCAGAGGCTGTGAGAGTTACAGCAGGTGACAACAAGTGTTTGGATGTCAACTCATGAGAGGAATGATTCTCTGATGAAGGTAGTCCTGTCCAGGCAAAGCCTGTAGGACTATTGACTCTAAAGACTGCTGCTCACATTTGCTAAAGCAGCTTGGGTTTCCCTAATACATCCATTGTTGTCTGTAATTTCATGTGACGTGAATATGTAACCTCGTGATTACATCTCAATATTATGGACACATATACCTGTGGGTGGTCAGAAAGATTACTTTTTATTTAGCTGTACAATTTTGATATGTAGAAAATATACTAGGACATACTTCATAACTAAATCTATTGTCCCACAAGGACTGTAGACACTTAAAAACCTGCTTTGTTCCTTTTGCTCAGACTAACTGAACACAATTAGCTCACTTTCACCTCAGAGCAAGTTCAAGCTAGACTGGAGACTTTTTGTAAATAGATCATAAGTTTAAAACTTTACAGCTGTGTACAAGGTTAGAGTTGCAGGTGTCTCACCCAGGGTTACTTCACCAAAGCACCCTGAGAAAAGCTTGCCAATTCTTTGCTTGGCAAGTCTAGCTGACAAAAGACCTAGGTCTTGAAGTTTGTCACTGGGCACTTCACCACCAGGCTCTAATCACAGTCTTCCTCCTGAAACTTTGTGTTGCTATGGTAAACGGCTCGGTTCCTCAGTGAGAGGTAACTCTTGTAATTTTTTTCATTGCTTCAAGCCTCCTGGAAGAAGATAGTTTATGGGATAGAAGAAAGGAAATCAGGAGGAATTAGAAGGACAGGAAAATCAGAACAGAAGTGAAACAATAAAGAGACATGACTGAACATAACAGGTGTGAGTCTTTCCTCTCAAAATAAGAGCTATCCTAAATTTCCTTTTGCTTCTCTGTGGCTTCTGACCCAAACACTGGGAGATGGTCTTGGGCAGCAGGCCTCCCAGGCTATTGATAAGTTGTAGTGATATGGCACTAAAGAACCAGAAGACATTGAAATCTTCCAACAGCTTTTTATAGTCAATTAACAGAGAGCTAAATTTCCCACTTTGAGGCTCTGTTACTATGACAAAAGCTGACTAAAAGCAGCTTGAGAAGGAAAGGGTTTTCTGGCTTATAAGTTACAGCCTATCATCTAGGGAATCCAGGGCAAGAAGTCAAGGCAGGAACCTAGAGGCAGGAACTGAAGCAGAAAGCATGGAGGAATGCTGCTTACTAGATTGCTAGCTTTTTAATACAGCCTAATCCTGTCTGCCTAGGGATGGGACCACCCATAGTGGGCCAGACTCTCTGACCATCATATTAATCATGAAAATACCCCACAGATATGCTCACAGGCCAATGTGATGGAGGCAGTTCCTCAGCTGAGTGTTCATCTCCCCAGATGTGTCAGGTTGATAACCAAGAATAGTTATCACATCACCCTATTGACACCTACTCATATTTAGTGCAGGTATATTTTAGGCTGTGCCTTTATCTGATAATGGATTGAAACTGAGAGACTAATTCTGATCACACTTCATATTAGCAACACTATGAACAATTTTTCATCATAAAATTATACTTTAAAAACACATCTCCATATATAACCACATAAATAAATGTGAATAAAAATACCTACAAGTAGAGAGTCTTGATGTTGTCTATCATGATGGGAAAGGATATGGTTCATTCAATCCACAGTCCACTGAACAATGCAGAACTGAAGTAGATGCCATTACCAGTCATAATCTAGATAGGCACAAAAAACAATTCCAAAATCAGTCAACAGGCATCAGCAATACCATTTTTATAAGAGCATCTTTCCAAGCTGCATCATAATAGCAGTAAAAGATGTGTGATCAAAAAGAAGTCACAGGAAGGACTTTCATTTATATACCTCTGTTTTGCCCACAGTGTGAAGTACAGCCATGAGAACATGCTGTTTATTTAGTCAGTGTAAAGTATGACTAAGAAATAAATTTAGTGCGGTGCTAAGTAAGATTAAGAAATGTTGTAGTAGAAAATTGCTACAATGTTTCTGAGGAGGCATAAACTTACCAGTAAGAAACAAATTGCACAAAAAGCAAGCATATCCTCCTTTAAGGATTTGGTATGTTATGGGAATAATGCTAATTCCTATATATGATATTTCATTTAGTCTTGATAACAAAACTTCATTGTAGATTATCATCTTGTTTTACAAATCCCAAAGACTGGATCCCACACCTTTTAGAACATGCAAAGCGCATTTCATACTATTTGCTTCTGTTCCACGGTCAGGAAGCACAAGTAGCAGATGTCAAAAATATCACATACAATGGAATAAATAACTTTGTTTGTCCCTTTGGCTCTTTAAAATGTTCTAACCCTTGGTGTTTCATAATGTAGATGCAAACAAAGCTCTGACTTCAGGATAGTGCCTACTATGTGTAAATATTTGCGGAGTGAATTGAAAGAATGTGTGGTACCCACAATCTTAGGCACTAGAGTGTAATTGTCAGGGTTTGAATTCACACTTTTGTCTATCTCGTAATTTACTGGTCAATGTTATCTTCTTGTTTGAACACATGCTCAAGAAGGAAAAATAGAATGAAGTATTTGAAAAATCATTTGAATGAAATTCAAATACGTTATTCAACAATTACATGTTAGTTGTTTAAATTAGTTTATTCAGCAAATCTCTTCAAAAACTGACATGTTTAAACAATGCAATTTTACCAAGAGGAAACAATACACTCTTGTTCTAGATTAGACACTAGCTTGGTAATTGACTGAGACACCTTCCCTCATCCTGGGATGCCCAGAGGAAGGGCTGCAGGAATGCAAGGAAAATTGAAATTATCACAGTGTATAGGACTTTCGATAAGCAATCGAGAGCTGGGAAATTAGGAGCTAGGAACAGTTATTTTGGAACATAGGGAAACAGCTGGCTTGGAAGCTCTAACGATTCACCCATGAGAAAAGCTTGGTCCTGCGTGGTCCAGTACAGGAGAGGATAAAACTCAAGCCCACCACCTGCTTCTGCACAGCCTGTGAATTAAGAATGGTTTTACAACTTTAAACAAGTCATAAGAATTGCATAAGTTGTTCTATTTCAAATAACAGGCTGTGTGAAGCTTTGCTGGGACATGAACATGTTTATTCACATAAAGACTCTAGTTTCATTTATGCTTCCATGAGAGAATTGTGCCTTTGTGAAATACAGTCTGCCTTGCTAGTCTAAACTATCCATGCAGACATCTTTGGTACCATTCGGGAATTTCCCCAATCCCCCAGTGCTCAAGTGGGTTGAAAGCATTTCCATCCGAATGACTTTACTTAAGGGCAAAGAGTGGACCATAACAAGGATGCCTACCTAGATGAGAGAAAAGCAAACAAACTTTGAGGTAAGAGTGCACAAGGGTGGGTTATATAGCAGACTCAGGATGCAGTCTTCGGTGTAGGGGTCTTCCCAATTAAAAGGCATCAAAAAGATAACAGTTACCAGAGCCCCTGCTTTGTGCTCTCAGCAAATGTGAGAAGCTGAAAACAAGCTGCCAACGATTCTTCTTCACTCACAGAAATGAATTAAGCACAAATAATGGAGAAGATGACCAAATGGCTCCCTATCCAATAATAACTTCAAGTAAAGGAAACCTGGGTTTGAGTGGAAAAAAATCTGACCCTGAACAAAATTTCCAGCATATTTTTTTTTTTATTTTAGTGTCTTGAATAACTGCCGTCATTGCCAAAGCCAATGTCTATCACCTCTAGAACAGGGTTGCTCTGAGTGCTTCCAGCATGAGTGTGCAGGGAAAGCACAGTGTGCTTTGTGTCATGTGATCTTCACTAGCTCTGCTCTCTTGGCTCTGGCTCCATCCCAGGCTCTTCTTGTCTTTTGCTACTGTTAATGCATCTGCTTTGCCTACTATGGGTGATTTGATTGTCCAATGTACAGCCCTCTCCTGTGCCCCATCCCTAACTTTCACCTTGTGTCTTCTCTGAGCAGACTACAACTTTTAGCTTTGGGCTTTGTTTAGATAACTGGTAAAATTATGTTCCTTTGGAAATATAAACCCACTTGATTCAGAATTCTGATGCAGGAGGTATAAATATTTTGACACAATATTTGGTACATAAATCATTATTATATCTCATATCATCTCATTTTATGTCAAATAGTATTTTGTCTACATGGGAGCTCAAGATGTGGAAGAACATGGGGACCTAAGTTAAATCCAAGAATCTATGTTAAAACCCAGGTATGATGGTATGCGGTTGTAATTATAACATTTGGGAAGCAGATAAGGCAAGATTTCTGGAGCTCACTGAACAGCTAGTCTGCTCAGTAAATTCCAGGCTAGTGAGAAACTCTGCTGAGAGCAAGAGAGCAAGAGAGAGAAGAGAGAGAGAGAGCACCTGAATATACCCATAGCGTGTTAATAGAACAACTTGTGGGAATCAGATTCTCTCCTTCCCCCATGTGGATCCTGGGAATTGAACTGAAGTCATCAGGCTTGTTGGCAAGCACCTTTACCCACTGAGTCACCTCACCTACACAGTATATGGAATTCTAAAGTCTAGACACTTCCAGACAACAAACTAAACTTATTCTCACTTTCGCTCTACGCTGCTTTCCACAGATAATTTACTGGGTAAACAATAACCGGAAGCTGTCATTAAATTTTTTATTAGTTTTTTGAGATTCTTAATCATATTCACTATTCCTTTGCCTACTTTTCCCAGACCCAGTTCCCACCACTATACACCCAGTTCTTTTCAAAATCCAACAAGACCAATTTGTGCTGCCCAAATAATCTCAGATGTGTGATCTTCCACTGGAATGTGGGGGACTTGCTATTTTTAACAACAAAAGGGAGAGATCTAGCACTGTGTAATCTAAACCGCTAGAGCTATATGATGGCTTATTATCATAATAAACATTGAAGCTATATTGACATGATGTGTATAAAAGCACAGAATATAGAATATCAATGCAGTCTTTTGTTGATAGATTAGTGGGAAGGCTGTGTGGCTGTAGATAAGCTGTTTTGAGTTCCTTGGTGTCTCTGAGAGAATAAGAATCTGATGGAGCTCAATTTTACACTTAAAAGAAGATAATGCATATAGAGTACTAAAATAAGTAGTAATACCCCAGACCGTCAGTATGGACTCTCATTTCTTCTCAGAGCAAGTCCAGCCTTCATAATAGCTGTTTATTAGTCTATTTTACCAAACACAATGGAAACACTTAGAGAAAGATTTAAGAGACTACCGAAGTGAAGTTTTGTTTGAAATGTAGTCACTTAAACCACCTACTTTACTTAAAATAGACAGAGTTCACAGCACAGCCTCCCATCATCAGAAGCAATTAGCCCATTGTGATGCTAACTTCCTGCAAGCAAAGGTTGAATTATGCCAACATTTTCTGTATCACTCACATTTCTTTGACTGTAACAAATGCCTGAGATAAATAAGCTATGGAGAAAAACAAAAGGTTTATCCTGGCTCACAGTTCTGTGGTGTCAACCAATAGTCTGTCTTCCTTGTTGTTTCTGAGCATATCATGGTTCTAGGGTATGGCAGAGAATATCTGCTTCTGTGGTCAAGTGAGAAAGAGGAAGGGACTGAGGCCTTGCTGTCGTATTCAAGGGTGTTCCCTCAGTGACTCCAGTTCCACTGGGTCCTGCTTCCAAAAGGCTCCAGCATCCTGCAGTAGTGCAAGGCTTCAGAATCAGTCCCAGCACCTGGGGCTGAAAGAGATACTTAGGCTCCAAACTTCACACTATGGCTCGAATGTGGTAAGTCCCCACAGGCTCATGTGTCTGTGACATTTGGTCCTCAGCTTATGGTGCACATAGAAGAGAGTCGATATTTTAGAAACTGGAGCCTAGTTGGTCGGGGAGGATCCTGGGGTGGACCCTTGAGGTAGATCTCTGGGGCTCAGGAATGATGCCTGAAGTAGACCTCCAACCTCCATAGGTATGTACACATGTGTGCCCACACACATAAACCTGTGAACTAACACACCCATGAACAACATTTCAACCTATTGAAAGGATATTGAATTTCCTACTGAAAGGGGGCAAGGGGTATTTGAGCAGAGAAGCGTTGTAAGCAGAGAGACAGAGAAGGTCAGCCGGAAGGACGTCTCACTCAGCACTCAGCCGGACCTTCAGAGGCTCTTCTGAAGGAAGTTCTAACCCACCTGGTGCTAACTCAGGAGGGAAGTGATTCTTATTCTTATCTCATTACCACAGAACAAAGGCACAGCAAACTGGCAGAAGTCAATGTAATCAAAAGCACCACGTCACTAAGAAAACACAAAAAGTGACCTTGACTGTGTGATGAAGGAAATGGACCATTGGGGAGTGGAATATACTTCTTCTTTGGGAGAGGTAGACTCTTCCTCTCAGGATTACCTGTGCCCAGAGTCTCACACTGGATCGTTCAAGCACATCTGGGGCTTAGGAGGCCACGGAAAATGGTGATTCATAGCACACACACACACACACACACACACACACACACAAACAAAATGCTAGTTGGAGCTGGATTGTCTTACACAGAAAGTTATATAGACGTTATATTTTCCTTCTCTTTGTTAAGCTTTTAAAAGCATGTTTCATTAGAGATAATTATTGCAGGTCTTCCCTTCCAGCATGTGGGTATTAGAGATGGGCCTCGAGGTATCAGGCTTGGCAGCAGGCACCTTGACCCACTGAGCCATCCTGCTGGCTTTTGAAAGAAGTGTTTTAGAGCCTTGCCTGGATGGCCCTGGTGGCTAGATAGGAGATGTTAAATGAAAGTGAAAGTTTCAAGAATGATCCAGGCACAATGAAAGTAGGGGGTGTTTCTGAGATTGTTTAAAATTGCCTTTGGGTAGGGCTATGGGTGTGTTTATGTTTGTAATGACACAGCTGCCCCTTTGTGCTTGTATTTATTGGCAATTAAACTTTAAAAGATCAGCCATACTGTAAAGTAAACTTCTATGTATGTTGTGTCCTCTGGGCTGCTGTTCCAGTGGCCTATGGGGTTGAAATAAGGACAGTTAAATTAACTAGAGAAAAATCAGTGGGCTTTTTCATGTATAATTGACAAAACAGAGCATCTCTGTAGTCTATTTGGGTTTTACATCGAGCTCCAACATTATCTAATTGGCTTGAAACATCCATTTGGCAGGCAGAGAACAAAGGGCTCTCTTCTATGCATCAGAGCTGTCGAGGAGGTACAGAGGCGGTCAAGCCCTTTCGTTAAGGGGTGAGGAGGAGTTTAGCTAATGCAGAAAAGAGGTCACAAGTTTGAGCAAAGGGCCAGCAAAGATAACAGAGGAAGTGTCTTCCGGAGCGTTTGCCTTGGGGTGGAAGAAAGGATGAAAAGTCACTTTCAGACTGAGACCTATCATAATCGTTAATTGCACTGAGGATAAGAACTAGGTAAATTAAAGGAAAAGATGCTTGGGAAATCACCCTGAAAGGCTTGGCTACAAGCTCATTATTTGCACGGAACGCTTCTGCTTTTCTTTTCCTTCCCTTTCCTTTTTCTGCTTCTCCCCCTTTCCTCCTCCCCTTCACTCTGTTCCCGCTCCTTCTGCTAAGCAAGAATATATTCACAGTTAATACTGCTCATATGCCTGCCCATGCCCAGCACTTGCGTGAATGCTTTTATGTATATGGCTCTTATTCTCACAATAGTATCTTTGGGATGATAAGTATTTTATAGAAACTGGGGTTCATAGCCACATAGTCAGTGAGTAGATCAAGGCTAGAATATACACGACTCTTTGTTTTAAAACAAAATAATAAGCCCAAGGAGAACTACATGTAAATGGAGAAGTCAGTTCAACATGTTTAGCATGCAAGATATTAGGCTAGGAGATGTGGAACTTGAAAGTGCAATTAAGTCATCCACCAGAACATTTCCTATCAGGTAAATGTTTTTCAGTCTATCAGTGGTAAAGGCCAAGTCACCTGTGTGTAAACTGAGGCTCTTCCATATATTGGTAATATTCATCAAATAATTAAACTCAGAATGTTCCTTTAGGAATAATTTACTTAAGGAAACAGTCTTTTTTTGTGTGTGTGGTTTGATGGGATCTTATCAATAAACACAGGGGTGTAAAAATACAGTTAAAATATAAAATAAATCCCGTACCCTAGAAAGCTATCCAGGCTCTTTTGTGTCAACTCTCTCCCACTACCATAGCCCCAGCAAATTATTTCTGGACTTGCAGTTTTTTCCAGACTGCCTTGAAAATGACGTCATACAGATTGAGTCCTTTTGTGCCAGGCTTGTTTTACTCAACCTATGAAAATGAAATTACTGCAAGGTATTGAAAGAATTCTATCTCCAAACTCCCCATCCTTTGGTTTACACACCCTCCTCCCCTGATGCAATATCACATGGCTTTAACTGGTGCATTTTACATTAGGTTCTAAAATCAAGAAATAAAAGGCCTCTTTTCTTCTATACAACTAGTTGATTATTCTGCATGTTGTAAATTCCAATATACTTTTTTGCATCTATCTGCTAATTTATTAAAAAATTCTCCTAAAGATCTCCTTTAACAAATCTCTTACACTTTTCCCATAGATACACATAATTAAAATTTTCAAATAAGATAAGGTCCTTGAAACTAAAGGTTGAATGGAAGTGCTGAAGTAGTTTTGACTTTCATCTGTTGACATCTGCGGACAGTTGCATTCTAACAATGGATGCTGGTAGAGAAAGATAGAAAAAGATACAATTATCCAAGCAAAGTCACAGATAATTGTTGACATATAAAATACATAAGTTATGTCACCTAAAACAAAAGACAGAACTTTATATTTCCCCTTTTCTGAATTTGTAAGTAACTGGTGAGTCTTCAGTACAAGGCATGCTGCAGTCTGGTGAACTGCCTTTTCAGGCAACGTAAGACTACATACATTTACCAGCAATGATTTCTTAATCTTTTTTTTTCTTTCTTGAAAGGCAGCCTTTGCCAAATCATTCCATCAGATACTCAAAAAAGACATCAGTGAGTTCAGAAGTGAATGGGAGGTGATGAGGGGGTGGACCAAGTATAGATTGTTCTCCCCTTAAGCCTGAATCAGCAGAGGAATAGCCAAGTTGGGTTCTTGGATTCTTCCAGAGAAAAAGTATTTGACATTGCCTCTACCTCAAATTAAATTGATGCTCTTTTATTTCTCTCCTTCACCTCTGCTGCACTAGGATCTGTGGGGTCTATTTGTAATGAAGGTTACTAGACACACCGTCAGTCATGTTTTGACATTTGCTGTCATTAGCTCACTGATGAAGGAAGGTACCTCATTCATCTGTCATCGCCATGTCCTGAGCCTTCAAACAGATAGATGGTCAACCAAAAGTCCAGGGTGAACAGAACCAACTTAGGGAAGTGTTCATCCCTTGTCGGAAAAGCATGGCAGGGGACTTATCCCCAGGTCTCTCTGAGGAGTCTGACTCTTACAGAACTGGAGGAATCAGGGCCTGTTACACAGAGGGCTACCTATGGTCAATGAGTCAGCAGCGTGGGCAGTAGTGACTTGCCATAGTTTCATTGTAAAAGAATGAAATGTGTCATGCTAAAATGTCTGACTGTGTCCTAAATGGACCCATCTCATCTCTAGAAGTAAATAACAACTGAGGATAAATGTTATTAAAGACTCTCCATCAACCGTTTTTACACTTTTCTCTTAAGCCGCATTTCAGGCTGACGTGGAGCTTCACTTTGGGGATGGAGGAGTTGAGCAACATGTATGAGCTCACAGGCTTCCATTCTGGGCTAAGCACTTGGCAGAACCTAGACATACAAATTACAGATCCTCATGCCCACCCTCCTACAAAGCAATCCTATAGCAGGAGAAAATATTTTTAAAAGTTTGAGAACATGACTAGGGAGCTTCTTCTCTGCTGGCTAGCTTTCATAGTGCCAGAAGGTGCTAGGATGGCTGCTCAGGGAGAAAAGTCATCAACCCTGCAAGCTACAGTAATGACATGCATGGCAAGATATGCCGTGGAGGCAATAACAGCACAGACAATGAGCCACATTCTGTTGGGATTTAAGATCTGCTCATAGGAGGAAAAACTCATGTCTGTACTGTAAATGTGGCCCAGGACTCATAGCTGGGAAGGTCACAGGCCTCAGAGGTGAACCTAGAGCCATGCAAGCTTTAGTTCAGTAAGACAAAATAGAATGGCATGGTTAACATTTTACAAATTCTTGTACTATAATACGAAGTTAAGTACCTTGTATTCTGTATTCATTACTTTTCTATTGCTGTGATAAAACACCATGACCCATGCAACTTATAAAAAGTAAGTGCTTAATTTGGGGTTCATAATTCCAGAGTGTTAGAGTTCATGACCATCATGGCAGAAGTATTGCAGCAGACAGGCAAACGTAGTTCTGGAGCAGTACCTGAGAGCTAATATCTCAACACAGTATCAGGAGGCAAAGGAAGCTAACTGGGAATGGCACAGGTTTTTGAAACCTCAAGCCCACCCCCAGTAACACACTTCCTCTAACACTTCCTAATCCTTCTCAAACAGTTCCACAAACTGGGTACCAAGTGTTTGCACATATAAGTCTACAGAACCATTGTCATTCAAACTACCACAGATGAATTATATCTTTTCACACTCATAAGCTTCCAAAACGGGTTCTTTGTCATCCTTTGTAGAGCTGAGAAAACTGAAGCTAACAGAGGTTAATTAAAACACCAGTAGTCGCTAGCTAGTAAGTGATGGATCTGTAATGGAGTGTTGGCCAAGGGCTTTAAAAACTCAGAGGTCAGACCAATTAACAGATACAGGCTTCCCAGAGAACTGTTTGACATTTGAACAGAGTCTAAAAATTGAGGGTGACAGTCCATCTTAAAGTAGAGAGCAAGCACTCTAGACTTCAAGAGTAGCACTTGGCAAGGCACCCAGCTGTCTTAGATTGTCAGCAGTCTAAGTGGTGGTTCCAGTGGTGGCTGAGGAGAAGGCTGGTGAAGAGACAGTGAATGGAAACATGAGGAGATACGGATGAATGTTAATCTTTGATTCATTTGTAAAGCATTGCTTAAAAAAAAGAAGAAATCTAGTTTCTACAACTCTTGTGCAACAGCTTAGGTTTTTAAAATTCAACATTCTAGGTTTGGATCTTCCAGTTTTGTCATCTATTAACTATGTTACCTTGTTGGCAAACTTTATCCAACTGACTGTTTTTTTTTGTTTTTGTTTTTCATTTGAGAAACTAGGATAAATACACTAACTCTTCTGTAGGTTGTTAGCATGGAATGAATTTGCATTCATAAAGGACTCACTATGGCTTATAGATGTTCAAAGTAAACCAGTGAAAACCATTTTCACCACTATGGTCTCCACAGTGGATGAGACAGACTTGGTTTATAGTTGGTGGCAAAGAAAATGTAACAATAAAAGTCTCATAAATGATAGTGTTCAGTCCCTGGTTCAGGAATTAGTCTCATCCAACATAGGCATGACATGAGGAACACACACTTGCATTTAACAGCATCAAAGGCACAAGCGTGGTTTTGAATTTTTATTGACTAAAGGTAGAGGGGACATCACATTAGCTAACGGCCTCTATTCATATCAGGCCAGCTCTCATACAGTGGTCACAGCCAGTGGGTAGGTGTGCAATTATGCCTGGTTACAGCATTTGAAAAGTAGTTATTGCTCATACTAATATTAAAACCCAGTGCTTTGTGTGTGGTGCCTTAACCAGATTTTGTAGGTATAGAAACAAGATTCAGCTGTACAAAACTGGACAAAAGCATATTATTAGGGGGAGATGTAAATCAGGTTGATTACAGGGTAACCTTGGTCAGCAGCTCTTTCTTAGGGACTATTTCAATGTAGACAAAGACAGGTTGGGATGAATAAAGGTTATCAGTTGGGGTAGGATTTGTTTCAGCATACTGGTTGTAAGGAAGGTTGGCAATTTAACTCAATTTCAACCTCTTTCTATGATGGAAAAAATATCATGTCTCTTTTCAATTCACTTCAAACCCAGCTAAGACTCCAGGTAAGTTCTGCCCATGGTTTCCAGACCTGCCAGCTAATGAAGTCTCCTGAGAGGTCTTGAGACCCACTAAGTCTGAGCCCAGGGACTCATTTGAAATTGGCCTGTCCTGAGCCTCAAGGGCTTCTGTAATATCACTGAAGGAAGGAACTGGTGTAGATCAGATCAAAATATGTTGTTTACATGTATGAAATTACCAAATAACAAAAGAAATTATGGGAAAAATCCTTGAGATGGTAGAACCAAGTAGCCAAGATATAGGAGCACTGGGTGGGCACAGAGTCGTGGGCTGTGTTCTTGTCTCTCTGACTTACCACTCAAAGGCCTCAGGGTAAAAACATCTACAATAACAGTTTTCTTAAACACATTTATCTAGTTTTGGTGTGTCCTTCATGAAAGTTGAGAATGCACTTGGCCACAATTCACTGAATACTCTATCAATATGTTCAAAATATCCCAGTCTTAGGAGAGGCAGAGCGATTTTTCTAGTGTGGGGATTCAAGTTCTGTAAAAGGGAGGGTGGCCTTTTTAAATCAAATGCCAGATTGCAGGAATGCACAATGGCATGGATCTGTTTTCTCTAGGAGATAAATATAGAAGCTGTCAGTAAAACTGATATTTATTTTGAAAACCACAGAAGGCTCATTTCTAAAGAGACAGAGAGACAGAGGGGAATATGTGAACTTAGCATGCATATATAATGCATAAAATGTAGTCCTTAAATCTCTAGGACTCGAGAGTGAATACATAGAGGGGCTTCTGGACTTTCAAAGGGATAACAGGTGAGTTATATGTTCAGTAGTTTGGATGAATTTAAGAAAGTGCTTATCATATTAGTATTCAAAACAGCTAAGTTATAGAACCAACCTAGGTGTCCAACAACAGAATAACAAACAAGGAAATGAGTTATATATAAAGAACAAACCTTGTTCATCCATAAAGAGAAATGAAGTTGTGGCATTTACAGGAGATGGATGCAACTGGAGATAACCAAGGAGCAAATTAAGCCATCTCAGCAAGACAACTGTTTCCTTGGATTTGTGGTCCCTGATTCTCATACAGAGACATAAAATCAGATCGGTATATACGATGTGAAGGTAGAAGTGACACTGGCAGAACAATGTGGACTAATAAGAGTGAGGGAGGGGCAGAAGAGAGGGTGGGCAGATGTGGGAGTGGATATGGTTGGTGCACATTTATATGTATGGGCAAGATGGCTCAGTGGGTAAAGGTGCTTGCTGATAAGGCTGGTGACCAGAGTTTTATCCCCAGGACCCATGTCATGGAAAGAGAGATTTCTTGACTCCTACAAGCTGTCCTCTATGAACACACAAACACACACACACACACACACACACACACACACACACACACTAAATGTTGTAAAAAAATAACAACAAACTGACAGACAATCTGGTATAAATTTGCAAGAAAACCTGGGACTGGGTATCTCATCTATAGCCCCACCCAAAGAAACTACTTTTCACAAAGCTTTATAAGATGGACACACTCCATGCGACATTATAAATTTTCATTTATGGGATGAAATGGTGCATGCCTTTAATCCCAGCACTTGGGAAGCAGAGGCAGGAGAATCTCTGTGAGTTCGAGACCAGCCTGGTCTACAAAGTAAGTTCTAAGACAGCCAGGGCTGTTACACAAGAGAAACTCTGTCTCAAAAAAATTAATTCTTTTTCATTTATTAAATTGCTTCTACAAGTTCAATTATCTCAGCTCGCTGCTCATTTTCCGTTTTAACGTCCATCTGAACTCACTTGTCCCTACTTGTAAAAGAAAGGGCTTTGTAGGACATCCTCACATTGCTGAGTCCTGTGTTGTCTACTTCTCTCCCATCCCCTTTGAAATCTAAGTTCCATCAAACACATGTGCATTCATCAGCTTCTCCTAGTTGCTTCAGAGATACAGTATTACTTGTTCCTGGTCATGCTCCCAACATGAAAATGGACTGAAAGACTTTTAGTGTTATAAGAGGATAAGAGACATGAATTGAGATACACATATGCATGATACACACACACACACACGCACACACACACACACACATATCACATTTTCAAACACCAAGGACAATGGGTTCAGACCTTATTTTTGTCTTAAACCACAACTATCTCTCTGGTTATTTGCATTCATTAACTTACCTTTAACTTTTAAATTGTGCTTTCACTTGTCAAACATCACTGTGAATTTGTTTGCTCCTGTACTGGTAATATATAAAGTAGTCTATGAACTGATCACCTTACTTAAGTTACTATTGCTATTTTAATCTTGGCAGTCCTTTTATCTTTAGACTTCAGTTACCCCAATTTTTAAACATTAAATCAGGATGAAAGTGGCCAGGAAGTTACTTCCATGGCCAGGATGCTATAGTTCCTAGATTCTAATTCTGTTACTCCTTCCTTAATGAGAGAGAATGAGTCAATATAGAGAAACACATGTTGCTCTATAATTGTAAGACAATTAGTCAATAAAGCAAAGGGACTCAAAATAAATCACATACTTATTGATCCATCAAATATTTGTTGGGTATTGGGTTCTATGATAAGAATTAGAACTCCATGGGTGGGATAATGCATGTGTCCCCAGGGCCATATGACAGACAACCTGGCACAGACACTACCCAGCAAACACGCACAGCAACAGCTGATCATACTGTAACAGCTGCTGGGACGAAAAACCCAGGGAAGTCCAATAAACAACGGTGTGTGGAATGGCCATGGACAGATAGCTGGAAAAGGCTTTTCTGAGAGGGTGACAGGCGGGATGTGAAGAGGTGGAAGCAAAGTGCTCCAAGAATTCAGAATATGAACAGGTGCTCATACCTGTGTCCATCTCCAAGGCCCTGTTTCCACCAGCACCACCCAACTAGCAGCTCTCAGAAAAGCCCATTGACTGAAAGGTTCAGACACAGAGGCAATAAAAAAAGACAACTTTGTGAGATTTTGGCAGAATTGGCTAGTCTCACTTTGAGATCCTGAATTTATAGACAACGAGATGTGCCAAAGGGAAGTGTCATTTGCAGCGCTTGACTTTTCTAAAAGTTACTTCCAACACATCTGTGGAAGGCAGGCTCTGAAAGCACCCAAGGCAGTTCTGACACCATGCTGGAATCCAGAAAGGGTGACATGAGACAGAAACCAGCCTGACATTTTCCTTTGACAGCATCTCATTTCTTCCACCACAGAATACATGGGAGATTGCTGCAGCAAGCCAACAGACTGTATTTGAATAGCAGTGTATAGATATAGTCTCTCTCTCTCTCTCTCTCTCTCTCTCTCTCTCTCTCTCTCTGTGTGTGTGTGTGTGTGTGTGTGCGTGCGTGCGTGCGTGTGTGTGTGTGTGTGTGTGTGTGTTCATGTGTGTGCTTATCTGCATGTGTTGGTCAGAGGTCAACCTCAAATGTTGTTATTCAGGAGCAGGCTGCCTAATTTTTTGAGCCAGGATCTTTCACTAGGACTTGGACTCATCCATTAGACCTAGCTGGCTGGCTGCTGAGTCCCAGGGATCCACCTTCCCATAGTAGGACTGCAATCACACAACACCATTACTGGCTTTTAACAAGGGTGCTGGGGATCCGAACTGGATTTCTCATACTTGTGTGGCAAGCATTTTGCCGTGGCCAGTCTCTTAGCAAGTGTTCTTTAGATGCCTTTTACACCTTGGAAACAGATCCCACTATAGAGCTATGAAAGAAGCTAATGAACAGCGTTGTCACTGGATGCTGCATAATTCATTTCTCTTCCACACAGTGGGAAGAATGTGAAGACATGTTTGTTTCCAGCCTGCACTTGGATGCTGTTAGTTGTGGCATGCCTGGGCCTAGTGCAAATAAGTCCTTCAGCTTCAGTGTCTTCATGTACAGGATACTCACATTCTAGTTCTTAAGATCTTTGTGATAATTTCATGAGGCAGCATGGCGATCTCTGACTAGACACATTAAAAATAATTCTACCTTGTATTTTACAAGTGGTCAATACACAACATTATTTAATGTTGCTTTCTAGAACTTGCATAGATTCATATGGTGATGGTCACAAACACTGAGAGCCCCTTGCCTTAAAACCAAGCTCACTCTCTACCCTGTAAAGTCAGGAAATTCAAAGCCAAAATGCGTCTTTGGGGGCATCGCTACACTTTGGCTTTCAGCACTCCAGAATTCCCATTTCCTCATGTCTGTGTCTATTATCTGTTGATGCACGAAACAACCAGCCCCAAACATGGTTATTCATTATCCACTCAAGGGTTCATTTGGACAGGAATTTAAGACGGCAGGGTGTGTCTGCTTGGGGGTCTTCCAGACAGGTGTGCCAATGACCAAATATGAACTTGAAGGCATGAGAGGGGACAATGAGGACAAAAAGAAGCATCCATAGGAAATCCTGTAGAATGTAGATAGCAGGTGCAGACACATGCCTAGACTTGGAGGCTTTAGCAGGGCCATGATGGGGCTGTGCATCAGCTGTTTAGAGGATAATTACAAGGCTGGCAAAGAGTATTGGGTGGGAGCCAAAGACTTCATCTTTTTTTATATAGCCTTGTCTTTCAGTGGAGTTTCTTCAAGTTTTGGGTGTCTTGTTACAAAACGCCTGTTTCCCTTAATCCAGTGAAGGAAGCTGAATGCTGCAAAGCCTTTTGGGACACAACTTTGAAGTCATACATCTCAGATAATTAAGACAATGTGCTCATGTTAAAGGGATCAAAACATTGGTCTATTCTCTTCATAGAAGTGTTTCTGTGGCTCACTGTGAGAAGAGAGCTATAATGATTTTGGGGAGAATCTCAGGAGATAAAATTTTTTCTGCAAAATAAGGACTGGAGATTGGATCATCAACACCCATGTAAATGCTGGGTGTGCACAGTGGTTTGCTTAGAATAGCACTTGGTGGAGACAATGGATCCCTGAATGATCTGGCTAAGATAAACTGGTAGAATTAGCAAGCTTTGGGTTCAAACAAGAGATTTTGCTTCAAAAAAAAAAAAAGGTGTAGAGCACTGAGCAGTGGTGGTGCACACCTTTAATCTCAGCACTCGGGAGGCAAGCAGCTCTCTGAGTTCAAGGCCAGCCTGGTCTACAGAGCAAGTTCGAGGACAACCAATGGTTTGCAGAAAAACCCTGTTTTGAAAAACAAACAAACAAACAAAAAAGGTAGAGCAATAAAGAGAAGGCACCTAATATCAACCTTTGGCCTCCACATACATGTGCACATATGTTCATTCACCCCCATCTCTGTGCCCACGTGCATACACACATGCATACTACATACACATATACTCATGCACAAAAGAACTATGGTGAATATAACAGTATCCAACTTTTCCATATGTACCTCCTGTGCTCAACAGTGCAATGAATTTTTTTTTTTTGGTTTTTTTCGAGACAAGGTTTCTCTGTAGCTTTGGTGCCTGTCCTGGAACCAGCTCTTGTAGACCAGGCTGGCCTCGAACTCACAGAGATTCACCTGCCTCTGCCTCCTGCGTGCTGGGATTAAAGGCATGAGCCACCACTGCCCGGCTGAAATTTCATAACTTCCACAAAACACATACATCGAAGAAATCCTTTGACAACTTACTGGGATTCATATGGTATAGTATTTCAGCACCAGAAATTACTTCAAACACTTAGTGAATAACAAAGATGTACATTTATACTCTCTCTATTTATGGGAAACTATTATTATCATGCTAACACTTGCGGGTTGCAGAAAATTTTCTGGTACAGAAATTTTTCAGAGAATAATGACTGAAAGAAGCTGAGTCCTTGGAAGATGGAGAAACCAATTGTCTTAAATTTTCTCCTCTTCCCCACTCTTTCTTCGAGTTTATGTGTGTGTGTGTCTGTCTGTCTGTCTGTCTGTCTGTCTCTCTCTCTCTCTCTCTCTCTTTCTCTCTCTCTCTCTCTGTGTGTGTGTAGATGTGTGTGGGTATATATACACTTGGACCATGTTCATGTTAAGACCAGAGGTTGATTTCATCTATCTTCCTTGTTCACTCCACTCTACAGCTTGGTTTTATGAGACAGGGTCTCCCACTGAACCTGGAGCTCATCAATTAGTTGGCTATCTGCTGAGCTCCAGAGACTTTCCTGTATCCTGCCACCCTCAGCCACTTTAGCACACTGTTGTTAGAGATCCAAAATCAGGTTCTTGTGATTTTTATGGCAAGCAGTTTTGATTGAGACATTCCCATAGTTCCTCATTGCTTTCCCCTATCCTCAAGAAATCCTTTGACTGCACATAGTCCCCACAGTCCTCACTTCACTGGGGCCAGAATTCTGAAAACGCAGGATATGAACAGGGTAAGGCTAGCTGACAGTTACCATTGGTTCATGCTGCAGAGACTGAGAATGTTTCATGTGATGATGGCACAAAGCAGGATCATCAGTCACTAGCTGAAAGCTGCAGTCTAGATTGGCTGCTGAGACCCGGAAAGAGACTCCTGGATGCGGCTACAGAAATGTGGGAGGACCAGCTAATCTAGCTCATTTCAGTACAACCCTGAATAATACAACACATTCAGAAGGATTTCCTGCATGTGTCTATTTTTATATTCTCTGTCAATCCTCACTCTTTTAAGTTCATATTGGGTCAAATGTGGTTTTTTTTTTCCTTTTCTTTCCTATGTTTCATAGTTATGCAACTCCAAAGAGAGTGGATTTTTAGCAGGATCCATTTGAAACCCTTCCCAAGTTGGTGTTAACAGCATGTCATATATGTACAAAATGCCTTGGATTGAAGTTGCCTTTTGAAAGTCAACAAATGCCTCAGCAAATACATCAAAGTCTCTCTCAAACAAGGTCAATATTAGATCTGCTCAAGGGAGCTTCCTGCCACAAAGGTTAGAAGAACCTGCAGTGAAAGCTTTTTGAGTTACTGGCTTGACTTAAATATGACACAGCTGTTATGATTGTTAAATACTGGTTTACTTATGGGTTGTGAAAAATTTCCATTACCAACCATTCCTGATAGAATTTTATTTAAGTTTTAAGTTTTGTATTCTCTCTTTTTGGTACAAAAGTATTAATACAGTATAGAAAAGCAGATTTTCTCAACAATCATTGGGAAAATATAAATATTTGGCTTTCTACACATGAAGCAATATATTTTGAGCTCCAGGAGGTAAGGAAAGTGAATTTTTTTAAATTCTGGGGATAGAATGCATTGTCTTGCATAGAGCAGGGACGTACCCTATCACTGAACTGTTTCCTAAGTCAAAAATAAGTTTTATCCACATGAAAATGAGAAAGTAAATTCAAATGTCAATAAAATTGAAAGAACAGTATGTTATCGATAACTATTAGGAAAGCCAAATTAATTTTGATCAATGTTTAATATTCTCTGTTAAAAATCTCCAAGCTCATTGTTGTTTGACTAATTCGAAAATAGGTCCTGTTTTTGGTGATGAGCGAATGCTGACTCCTGTCTTGTCCCAGCTAAAGAACTGTTTAATACACGACTCACTAGCAAAATAAATGTTAAAAAAAGAAAGCCATATGTCTAATATCAAATAAAGAATTAAACTTTGTAAGCTCATTTTGACGTCTTAGTAGACAAAAAGAAGCTATATTTATTATGATTATCTCTTAAAGGATGCTTTATTTCAACTTTAATGCCACTTCAGCATCTTAGTTTAAATTTGGAATTTTAATTTAGCTTCCTAGAGAGAAAAATCTACATAGTTTATTTTTTTACTTAGATAGAAAAGTGTGTATAGCATGCTGAATTTTATAATATTTATATGGAACAGATAATGCTCAAGTTAGATATATTTGCATTCTTAAAGTAAATGCATATGAGGATATTATTTTCAGCAGCTAATCCTGAAAGGTGAACAAATACTAGCCTTATCATTAATTGTTAGATAGCTATACTCAAAACAATTAAAGAAATAAAGCTGAGAAAAAATGGTCTACTTTCCTTGTAAATAACTGCCTGGGAAGTGAAAACAAAATGATGATTTTTCTCTTTGATCCCATCATCAGATGCTTTACAAACTTTCAAGTAAAAGTGTCAATTGAAACTAAAAGGCAAGTCTTTATAATGCAAATTCCCTCGGTCCATTATTCTGTAGTCATACCCAACTTTGTATGAAAGCACTGAAGTAAATTCAGGAGAATTAATGGGGTGAGACAGGTGCTTGGTCCATGAGCATCCCAAGTACTACCATCTGCCTTTGGGAGGAGATCTACCTGGAACTAGTATATATCAACTGACCCCTGATGAACTCTATGTAGAAATTTTTCTGCAATGATCCCACATAATGTTGTTTTCGTAACTGTAGAAATGCTTTAATTGCTTTTAAGACATCAAAAAATCAAAGCAAGCAACAACTTCTACTGGTTTTCCTCAAAACTTTCAATTTATATGAACATATGGGCCATGTCTATAAGCTAAGGCAAGCAACTGGGAGGCTGATGCAGGAGAATTGTCATAAATTGGATATTAGCTCAAGTTATACGGTAAGTTTTACTCCAGTCTGGGATATAGTGCAAGACTCCATCTCATAGTAAATTAAATATTTAAGAATTATGAGAACAAGGAGGAGGAGCATAGAGAAGACAGAGGATGAAGAAGAAGAGGAAGGAAGAAGGAAAAACAGGAAGGGGTAAGCATAGGGGGATTATCCAATATACAGAAAAAAAGGAAAGAAGCCATGTTCCACCTGGCTGACCAGTTGTCTACATTTGGCTACATTTGCATTTTCTGTCTCCTGCCAAGAACATCTGGTGGCCCAAGGTTTTATTTTGCCACAGGATAGGAAGGGGGCTCTTAAAGTATAATAATCTGTAACTGATCAAAGGAGCCTTTGCTTTTGCACCCATCTGTTTAGAAGTTGAGAATGACTTGGGGGAATCAGGTAAAAGAATTATGTGAACATTGCACTTTGGTTTAAATGCATTCACCTGTTTCTCTTTTATGAATGGGCAACAGTCTTCAACCTGTATTTACTATCTTCATGCAATATTTAATAAGCTAATTATGTTAGATTACATAATTACATGTTTGGAGGCAGATAGCCTCCAAAATTTGGCTATGTGGTCTTCCTTTGTGCACTTTCAAAGGCAATTAAAATGTGTGGAAATTGTCTTTTTCTCTTCAAATGCACAATTATGTATCTCTAGTTTGTCATATTTAATTTTTAAAGTAGAACGCACAAGAACACAAAGACAATCAAAATAGTGCTTTTTAAACTGCATCTTTCCATAATGATCATTTGTAGGACTGGAAGGATTCCAATTTTATATGTTAACATTTTCTTCACTCAGTCAAAAGGCAACTCCTTTGTAAAGTCTGAAAGCCCCTAACTTGGTTGCCACCGACACTAGGTGGGAACTGGATGCCTCATATAATATACACAAGTCACGAAGTTCTGGGTCAACTTTCTAAAGTATATTAGGTTGCTAAGAAGCTCATATCCATAATACATCTAGTGTCCGAATGAAAACAGTAATAACAGCTGATATAAACTAAACAGGAAAGCTCTGCACTGGATCCAGCAGAACTTTAGCTATTGCTTAGTAGTTTATCAGCTGGACAAACTTGGGCAAATGCTCCACCTGTGTCTGTTTCAGTTTCTGTGGGTGTGGCCTTTATGAAGTTACTGGAGTCAGTCTTCTAAAAAAGGGACAACAGAACAAGGTAACAGTTGGCAATAACCTGATTTGTGAAGAGGTTTATACATATTGCTTCCTTCAATTCTCCCAGGAGTGCTGTGGAGTGGGGCCAATTGTTTTCTTTCTTCATTTTGGAGATAGAAAAACAAACAAACAAACAAACAAACAAATAAACAAAAAAAAAACAGTTTCAAGAAGCCAGAGAACTTCTGCCATGCCACACAACTGGTGGAAAACAATCAGATTTTTCCCAGACTTTTAAATATGAGAGCATCCTGGACCTTTGATAAGCAAGTCAGACCTTGAAAAGTACCCCAAGCCAGATGCAATACCATTAGCATTTACAAAGGATGTGGTCAGTGCTGGGTACATTCACAGACAACAGTGCTACAATTTTCATAATAGCCATGGGAAGTAATTTCATGCTCATTTTACAAATAGGCTGAAGGTCTAAGGCCTTAGGTCATATTTTCACAGTTACAGAACTTCCTTGAAAATTCTTTTCCATGTTGAGTTTATACATGGTTCTTGCAAATAAGCACACAAACTGCCTCTCAGCTTTTTGGTACTCTAGACCAAAATGGTGTGGGAGATGGGGGTAAGACAGCAGTGTCTTCTCTGGGTTTTAAAGGCTATTAAAAGTAATTTTAAATAAGTTGGAGAGTCAGCTTAGTGGTTAAGAACATTTACTGTTCTTAGCCAGGCAGTGGTGGTGCACGCCTTTAATCCCAGCACTCGGGAGGCAGAGACAGGCAGATCTTTGTGAGTTGGAGGCCAGCCTGGTCTCTAAGAACTAGTTCCAGGACAGGCTCCAAAGCTACAGAGAAACACTGTCTTGAAAACAAACAAAAACCAAAACCAAAAATAAATTTACTGTTCTTACAAAAGACTTGAATTTGGTTCCCAGTTCCCATGCAAAGGGGCTCATGGTCAATGGTAACTCCAGCTTCAGGGGACCAGATGCCTTCTGGACTCCACGGGAACCTGCACTCATATGTACATACCTACCCACATACACACACATACACATAATTAAAAATAATAAAAATACCCAGGTGTGGTGACATACAACTTTAATCTTAGCATTCAGGAGGCAGAGGCAGGTGGATCTCCGTGGGATTGAGGCCAGGCTGGTCTACAAAGCAAGTTACAGGGCACCCAGGGCTGTTAAACAGAGAAACTCTGTCTTGAAAAACGAAACAAAATGATGGAAAAATATTAAAATGCATTTTATAATGTAAGATCAACAGGGTGATAGTCTTAGCATCCCAGTCAACAAACAGACCAAACAAAGCTGTCAGAACCAAAATTTCATGACTCATATTCCTAAGGAACTCCAAAGTCTTCACTTTGTTTTGATCTTAATAACCATAAATTATAGTAAAATTTTAGACATTTAGCATGCTACTGAGGATAGAAAAATTTTATTTATGGTGAAGTGAATAAATTACATTTTGTTTGGTTTTGGCAAAATAGAAACGGAGTCTAGCAACTTCCATGTAATTTCATTCATTTAAGATGGAGATTTCTGTCTGCATAAAAGAGTGATGAAAATGGTTAAAGGCCTGTCACTTCTTATTTTTCACAGTAATTGTTTGTCTAGAACACATTCGAGGATATAAAACATGCGTTTAGAAAAATAAATGAGTTAAAGTCCAGAGAAATAATTTCCCCTTGGCAGAGACACAAGACTCAACAGATCTCTCTCTTGAAGACCAAATACTACAGAATTCTTTAATCAAAGCTACAATATAAAATATTATCTCAACACTATCATTCTTCCAGAATGTTTTAAAAGCTATGAGCAGCTGCTATCTTAGATATTCAATTAAAGTTCAAAAGTCATAAGGCATCAATATACTAGTTATTAGCCACATGAATGTCCCTGAAATTTTCAACAATGTTTAAAAACTTATAAATTATTTTGAGTAGCTTAAGGCTATTTAAATGAATATTTGAATATTTAGTTCAGGTACAGAATAATATATACATACATACATATGTACATACACTCTAGTCAAATAAGATACACTAATTTTAGACATGATGACTCTTGGAATCACATACTGACAAGGAAAAATCCAAGTGTTTCAATGTACAACTTAGAAATTTACTTACTTATCATTCTGAGGGGTGCTGCATGTGAATATACAGGGGATTATATGGAGAAATAAGATAATCTTTAAATTTTAAAATTGTATTTTTGGCCTAGTCTAAGTCATGACATATTTCTCTTTGCCTGATTTCCTCCAGGTCAAGTTCCATAGCGAGGAATCAAAGTGGAAGAACTGAATTATGTGACACACATAAGATACTTAAATTCTGTGCATGGAAAACACTGACTGACACTCTTTCTGTAACCTTAAAAAAAAGTATCTCATAGAAGGTCAGCCTGCTCGCTCTGAGGTCATGAGGGTAGGAGAGCTGCCCCTAAGCCACTTGTCTGCCAATGTGGTGATGAGGGAAAGATGTCCTCCCCCCTTGCCCCTTGCCACCTGTGGCAAGCAAGAGAGCCAAGCCTACGCCTCATCAGCTGCAGAGCTTGGGAGAGCATGCACTGCACCAACCCTAGGCTGTGCAATAGAGCTGACCCTGTTGTTGGTGCATGGGTGAGCCAGCCCTGAAGGCTTGAGAGTGGGTGATCTGGACCCACCCCTCTCTTCTGCCATATGGTAGCAAGGGCAAGGCAGAGAGAAGACTCCCCCACCCACGCCTTTGCTGCCTGTGGCACGTGGGAGAGCTGGCCCTGGGGTCACAAGAGCAAAAGAGCTGCCATGTCTCTCACCAGCTGTAGCACTAGGGAGAGTGGCCCCTGCACTTTACCTGGGCAACACCCTAGAGCTGGCCCTGGTGCTATAGGTATGGAGGAGCTACATAGGGTGAGCTAGCCAGAGTTAAGGTCAGAGTAGTGCTGGAAAGCTCACCCTGGTGGTGAGGATGGGGAGAGCTAGTGGGCTGATCAACCCAGCAACCACTCAGGCCCAGAACCAGGGCTATATGTTGGCCTATCTCAACATCTACCCCTTCTGTGATCTGCTTGAGCACATGAAGGAGCTGGTCCTGCAGACCCAAGGCTTCAGAGATCTCCAAGATACAGGACAACAGCAGGATATGCAGGAAATATCCCAGGGAGGGCACAGTGTCCATAGTGGAGCAGAAATCGAGGCCTCAAATCAGACCAATGACTCATTGTAGTGCCCACTTGCAAGTAGAGATGTATAGACTAAAGGGTGTCCTGTGTGGCTCACTGTGTCACACTGCAACTTCCAGGATGAGTTCTTTTCTTTTTCTTTTCTTTTAAATCTTATTTTGTTTTACCTTGCGGGGCAGTGGGGGACAGTTGTAAGGGCAGAGGGCGATCTGAAGGGACAGGGAGATGAGTGAGATGGAGACACATGATGAGAAATCCACAAAGAATAAATAAAAAGTTAAATTAGACAAAATAGGTATCTCATGAAAATAGGAAGTAACATCACTGAGAGCTGAAGCAAGATGAATGGCTGCTCATTGCTCCTTTTCAGCTTTGAATCAGAAGCCTTAGTTAATGTGGGAATGTGAGAAAAGAAGATAAAGATATACAGAGAGAAACAGAAGGCATGGAACTGGGTTCGTTTATAATGAGTCTCATATTTAATGTAAACAATACAAAATAATAATGATCCTAGATCTTCTGGAACCTTAACAAGGTTACAGTGTGTGAAGTGAATATGTCAAAGTCAGTCATTTTCCTGTACACCAGCAATAAACAAGAGGGATTTGACACCTAAAACACATAACTGTTTACAACACAAAAAGTAAAAGTAGCAAAATAGATATATCTATAAATTCCAGTCAAGAAAATAAAGTAACAAATAGAGCGACAACTTGATACTTTTCAGTCATCATATTTTTTTTTTACCATCTTCATGCATACACTCAATGCAATGTCAACCAGAATCTTAGAGGGTTATTTTATGGTACTGAGAAACTTGATTTAATCATATGGAGAAGTAAAAGACTAAGACTATCTACATTCTGAAGAATGGGGTTGGAGGATTAATTGTCCTGATCACAAGCCATGCTATAAAGCTACCCCAATCAAGATGTATTGTTGAAAGATCAGGTCTGTATGTGCTGTGGAGCACATACCTGATTCAGGAGTGTCACCCAAAGCATGCAAAGCACTCTGAAATCCCAACTATAAGAAGACAGTAAGAAAAATAATCCGGTTAAAACAGGACAAATATTGAGCATCCTTTGGATATATACCCAAAAGTGGTATTACTGGGTCTTGAGGAAGGTTGTTTCCTAATTTTCTGAGAAATCGCCACACTGACATCCATAGGGGTTGTACCAGCTTGTATTCCCACCAGCAATGCAGAAGTGCTCCCTTTTCCCCACAACCTCTCCAGCATAAGTTGTCATCAGTGTTTTTGATCTTGGCCATTCTTACAGGTGTAAAATGGAATCTCAGAGTTGTTTTGATTTGCATTTCTCTGATGACTAATGATGTTGAACATCTCCTTAAGTGTCTTTCAGCCATTTTAGATTCCTCTGTTGAGAGTTCTCTTTTTATGTCTGTACTCCATTTTTTTTATTGGATTATGTGTTCTTTTGGTGTCCAATTTCTTGAGTTCTTTGTATATTTTGGAGATCAGACCTCTGTCTGATGTGGGGTTAGTGAAGATCTTTTCCCAATCTGTAGGCTGTCGTTTTGTCTTGTTGACCGTGTCCATGCTCAATTGTGCCACAAGGACATGTGCTCAACTATGTTCATAGCAGCTTTGTTTGTCATAGCCAGAAACTGGAAACAACCTAAATGCCCCTCAATCGAAGAATGGATAAAAAATGTGGTACATTTACACAATGGAGTACTACACAGCAGAAAAAAATAACGACAGCTTGAATTTTTCAGGAAAATGGATGGAACTAGAAAGCATTATTTTGAGTGAGGTAACCCAGACACAGAAAGACAATTATCACATGTACTCAATCACAGGTGGTTTTTAAACATAAGGCAAAGAAAACCAGCCTACAAACCACAATCCCAGAGAACTTAGACAACAATGAGGACACTAAGAGAGACTTACATAGATCTAATCTACATGGGAAGTAGAAAGTAGAAAAAGACAAGATCTCCTAAGTAAATTGGGAGCATGGGGACCTTGGGGGAGGGTTGAAGGAAGGAGGGGAGTGGCATGGAGGGGAGCAAAGAAAAATGTAAAGCTCAATAAATATCATGGAAAAAATTAATAATAATAAAATAAATAAATCTAAAAATTAAAAAAACAGGACAAATAGCTGACAAAACTTCAGACTCAAGACGATGTGCAAATGGAAAGCAGGAAAACAGATTCAAAACAACATGACATTAAGGAAGAAATCCTTAGGGGTGGGAGAGAGGAGCCCATTGGTTAAGAGCACGTCTTTCTCTTACAGAGGACCTGCACTCACACCCATTCACATCTCACTTCCAAGGAATCTGACTCTCCCTTCTGATCACTGGTGGCGAAACACGTACATTCAGCTCAAACACTAGTACAGAAACGAGTAAAATAAAAATGTAAAAAGGATTTAAAAATTAAACAACAGAAGACACACCTAATAGGACAGACAGCCCACACCTAAAACACTAACATCACAAAAAATTATGATTATGACCTGGAACAACGGAGAATTGCTGGTAGAAATTAAATTGCTCAGCTTACGCTGAACAGAACTTCACAATGTTTTACAAAATTAAATACAGCCTAACCATACGATCTAACAATCACAATCCTTGGCACTTATCCAAATCAGAAAAAAACTTAGGTCCCTGTGAAGCAGCACACAGATGTTTTATATATATGTATGTGTGTATAAACAGTTTTATTCATATCTGCCAAAACTTGGGAGCAACAGATGTTCTTTAGTAGGTGAATGGGTAAATAAAATGTGGTACCTTCTAGACAATGGAATCTTGTTCCTTTCTAAAATTAAATGGCTATTGAGCCGTGTAAAAACATGGAAGATATGGCAATGCCTACTGCTAAGTGAAAGGTATCTATCTGAAAGGATGCTTGTTATAGGACTCCACCTGTGTGGCATTCTGGGAGGGTAAAACTAAGGGAATCCAGAGACAGTAAGAAGATAAGCATAGCCAGAGTGAAGGGAAAGGAGAGGGGAGTAAAGAAGCAAAGCATAGAAGATTGTTAGGTCCCTAGCACTACTATGTATGAGACTGTGATGTTGGGTAAGTGTCACTGGACTTTTGCCAAAAACCTTAGAACCACTACTTTAAGAATGAACCCTGAGGCAGGAAGTGCTGACATGGGCCTTTTATCCCAATACTTGGGAGGCAGAGGCAGGTAGATCTTTGAGTTTGAGGCCAGCCTTGTCTACAGAGTGAGTTCTGGGACACCCGGTCTTGGAAAATCAAAAACAAAAACAAACAAAAAAGAATGAGCTTTGGCTTGAAGTGATAGAGCATCTGGCAAAATGCTTGTCTTGCAAATATAAGGACCTGAGTTTGACCTCCCATACTGATATAAAAATCCAGGTGTCATCAACTCCTGCACCTAGGGCTCAGAAGCATCACAGAAAAGGAGTTGGGAAGGCCGTAAGAGTCAGAGGACAGAAAGCTGCCATGAGATTGAACCTCCTAAGAATGGTGGGGAAGCTTCACCTGTGCTACTGGAACAATATGGCTACATAAACCAGAATGAACAAGGACAATACCAATAGACATGCTAACATGGAAGAGGGAACTCTCATGGGGCCCCACCCCTAGACAAAGAACTACAGGAATGCTGAGGGTAAAAGTATCATCTCCATGGATGAGCCCCCCTCAATTGGTTATTCAATCCCAAGTGGTCAGCTCAAAACTCATATTCATACAAGTAACACAAAACAGAGAAAGCAGGCGGTATTTATGTTTAGGCACATATATGCATATGTATGTAGTATGTGCATATGTATGTATGTATGTATGTATGTATGTATGTATGTATGAATAACAACCAAATAGGGGAGTGGGGAAGCCAGGCTTCTTGGTGAGCATTTGAAATCCCAGAGATAGAGAGGTAGATATAGGTGGGTCCCTAGAGTTCACCAGCCAGCCAGTCTATCCTACTTTGTGATCCACAAAGGAGTAAGAAATCCTGTCAAACAAGGTAGACAGAACCTGAGGAAGGACACTAAGTCATCTGGCTTCTACATGCATATGTACATATGTACACACACACACACACACACACACACACACACACACACACACACCCTGCACACTCAGTGATCCCTAATGATGTTAGCTATGGATTTTTGAGTAGTGATGGTGTATTGACGAAGGTTTGTCAGTTGTAACAAACACAGCCCTGTGGCTTGGGATGGTGATGGTGGGCGTGTGGGGACACGTGCCACATGGGAATGGTCTGTGTTTGCCACTCAGTCTTCCTAAAACTGCATCCCACAGCAAGACTAATTACTTTTGCAAAGTTCTGCCATAAGTGAGCTGTTCTTTCAGGTGCGGTTGTCAGTGTCATTTCCATTCACAAACCAGCTCTAGTTGAAAGAGGAAATAGCATGAAGGCTCTGCAACGATTCCTGGAACTCGGATAACAGGAAGTTTGCTGACAATGACTCTCCAGGGCCTGGGACAATGTCTGCTCACTGCTGTCAGTGTTTGTGACAAATGACTTCTTGGATTCGTTTGTATCATAAATCATGGAAAAATAACTTCATAAAACAATTTATTAAGAGTGACACACACATATTTGTATAAACACATATTCATAATAATCATAAACACATGCACACATTAGAGAGATGTATCAGCAATTAAAAGCACATACTGCTATCACGGGACTTGATTTCAGATCCCAGCACCAACATCAGTCACCTTACAACTACCAGTAACTCTGTTTCAAAGGACTCCAATATCCAATGCTTCTTGCCTCTGATGACACTTGAACTCATAGGCACATACTTCCTTACTACCACCCATAGCTACACATAAATAAAAATAAATCTTTAAAAAGTTATATATTTATAGTTCAAATATTTATAATTGTTAGAAATATTAGAAGTATGTGAAAAGCAGGAAAATGACAGCATTAACAATAAAAGATGTTATTTTGGAATAGATAAAATTCAAAAAGAAAGATCTAAATTATAATCACACATTAACTACAGAATAAAGAGCTATAGGGCATAGAATCAGGTTATCATAGCAAACATTTTATGGTACCTTTATTATTATCATTTACATCTGTATTATATTCATGGAAACATGTAAAAATATATCATTGGAAAACACATTGGTATTGGATTAACACCTCAAATCTTTATTTTTTTTGTTAAAGCAAAAAGTTTCAGAAATATGACTCAAAATGTTAAATCCCCCCAATATCAAAAGATCCATTAATGCTGAGGGCATGGGTATGGAACACAAGGATATCCATCTCCCAAAGTCCTGTGAAGGTCTACCCAAAGCAAATGACTGCTGTGGGATAATGCTCTTGTACACTATAAAGATTTGTTACTCATATTGCTTTAATAAAATGCTGATTGACCAGTAGCCAGGCAGGAAGTATAGGCGGGGCAACCAGACTCTGAGAATTGTTGGAAGAGGAAAGGCAGAGAGTCAGTCACTGGCCAGATGCAGAAGAAGCAAGATGAAAATGCCTTTCTGAGAAAAGGTACCAAGCCACATGACTAAACAAAGATAAGAATTATGGGTGTAGTTAATTCATAACAGCTAGTTAGTAATAAGTCTAAGCAATAGGCCAAATAGTTTATAATTAATATAAGCCCCTGTGTGTTTATTTGGGACTGAATGGCTGTGGGACTGGGCAGGACAGAAAATTCTGTCTACCTACAGGTGACTAAAAGACCTAACTGTGGAGGGGAAGCTAAAAGTAGGTTGTTTAAGAACCCCTCAAACTGCTTTCTCTGAGGCATCTGTCTGCTAACCCAGGAATGAAGAAAGACACGGAGATTAGGGTGGGGATGGCCTAACAATTGCCTTTCACATAGCGTGATCAGGTTGAGCTCTGTAGCTCTTGGTAAACAGTGATGGAGCTGGTGTGTGCCGAAGAGAGACAAGAGCATGAGCTCTGAGTGCCAACTCCTTGCTGCTTCTCAGACTCTTTCACTGCAGCCATTTTCCAAAGCGTCTGATCTAGGTGTTGGTACAGTTAGACTGCTGGCGATTTAAAGCCAAGAGTTATCCCCAGAGCTCAGGCAGTTCGTCCAGATGCAAATCCCCGAATTCTTCCAGCAACTATAAAATATTGGCTTGTACAACCCTCAGGTACCAGATTTGTGTTGCTCTCAACCTTGGTCAGAGAAGGCTCCTTTTGTAGCAGCGAAGGCAAAGGTTCCTAACTGTTCAAAGTGCTAAGAATATGTAACTATGAATGTTCATCCTTAGGAGGTACATCCATATGATTCCTGCCTCCTCAAGGCTCAGGAAGCATCACAGTAGAGGGGGCAGAAAGAATGTAAAAGCCAGAGAACGGAGAGGAGTGCTTTGAAATGCTATCCTCTGGACACAATATGTCTGCACACATGAACTCATGGTAGCTGTAGTTAAGCATAAGATCAAGGCACTTAAGATGGCAGTAGGGGTGGATAGGGGCTCCTGAAGCCTCAATCCTAGCTTAGGGGCAATAGGTCACGGAGTTGACAGGGAGATGTGCTGGGGCGACTTGTAGCAAAGAGTAGAAGGCAGATGTGATGTGATCAAGATACAGTGTGTACGTATATGAAAGTCTCAAAGAACAAAAAAGATTTTTAATTAATTCTACTTTGAGAGATTTCCCATGTTTCAAGATTCTGTTTTTCAGCCAGAATTTACTACTCAAGAGTGGGGTTCACTGGGATTTGAACCCAGGACTTCTCATACCCTTAGTGAGAATCATACCCATAGACCAAACCAAAAAAAAAACCCTCAGGATAACTAAAACAGTCCTATACAATAAAAGAACTTCTAGAGGTATCACCATCCCTTATTTCAAACTGTACTGTACTACAGAGCAATAGGAATAAAAGCAACATGATATTGGCATAAAAACAGACAGGATGATCAACAAAACTGAATTTAAGATCCAGAAGCAAATCTGCACATCTATGGACACTTGATTTTTGACAAAGCATCCAAAATTATACAATGGAAAAAAGAAAGCATCTTCAACAAATGGTGCTGTTCTAACTGTTGTCAACATGTTGAAGAATGCAAATAGGTCCATATCTATCACCATGCATAAAAGTCCAAGAGGATCAAAGACCTCAACATAAAACCAGTTACACTGAGCCTGATAGAAGAGAAAGTAGGAAACAGCCTTGAACTCATTGACACAGGAGAAAACTTCCCAACAAGAACACTAATCTCACAGACACTAAGATTACAATTAACAAATGGGACCTTCTGAAACCGAAAAGCTTCTGTAAGGCAAAGGACACGGTCAACAGAATGAAACAGCAGCCTACAGAATGAGAAAAGATTCTTCATCAACCTCACACCTGACAGAGGGCTAATATACAAAATAAAAAAAAGAACTCCATTGAGATCGGTGGCGCAAACTGGTAAGGTCCAGGCGGGCTTCTTTGTTCCACAGGACCCTGAACCCTCCCTCCCTCCCGCAAGATCACCCCCCCCCGGCCTCTTTGTTCTACAGGACACTGCACCTCTACCCCCACCGCCACCCCCCACCCCTCCTCCCTCAAGATAGCCCTTTCCTCGGTGGGGCTTTGGTACCCCAGCTCTCTCTCTTCCTGCGCTGAGATCGGTGGCGCACACTGGTAAGGTCCAGGC